>JACXGM010004294.1:0-38526 GCA_016801145.1 Umbra pygmaea | reverse complement strand
CAATTACTCCGGTAAGTGGAAAAAAAGTCTGTATCCAGTGAATTACGTATATCCAAAAGTGCTAGTCGGTCATACTGTATGAGCGACAGTGCAGGAGGTGCAGAAATAAAAACTAAAAAAACAGTAATAAGCCAAAATCTGCATAGAGTGAACGGAGCCATCGTCCATGCGACCATTCTCTACGGCGCACGAAATCAATGATGTAATGTAAATAGTGTAGATTTTGCCGGTTGGCATGATGGACGGGCGTATTAACATGCGACCCACATCCCAGAGATGCAAATGTGCTTTTTTATCCTTTTTCCTCACTGTCACCATGTTTCCAAACAATACATTACAACGTAATGCATGTTACATGGAGTTAACAGCAAGGTTTCTGGCTTGTTAAGGTTAGGGTAAGGGTTTGCTATGGATTTTGAAGTTCAGGGTCTGTGCTCATTTCACGGAATTCTGAGAGGTCAGGCTGGGTGTTCCATAGCTATACAGTTCTTGACAAACATTCAAGGCCAATTTCAAAGTGAATCAGTTTCTTAATATAATATTTACATTACCATAGATGATTGTCATACAACACTGTGCCTACCAATGCATCAGAGAACTAACAATAGTACATTTCTGCTGCTTCTGCATCAGTCTGAATTCAAAGCGAAATTAGTGCACGCCCCCCTAGTTAAACACTTCAAGAGATGTCGAATGTAGCCTAAAGCCTGCGGTATACTAGCTGTTCCCAATTTGGCGTGTGCTAAAGTGACATGGAGTGCTGTAACTATTTATCAGGGGTGTGATTCTTCCGGATAAATCTGGAAATCCAGGTTTTCCGACCTGAAAATGAGGGTCTCGTAAATCATGCAAATCCGTTTTTTCTGGGGGAGTGCGCAAGGCTCGGGTCCAGGGTGTGATGTCACGGCTCTAAATGACCGCTCACCGCTGTCAACGTTTTTTGTGCCTCTGATTCATGTCACTCTGCAAAAAGTCCATTCATTTGTCATGATGGAACTTAAGCAGAGCTCCACCAAAGAGCCTGCAATCGTTGCGGAAGGTTATGTGTTCAGTATCTTAGCTGAAGCCGACAACAGCACAAAATAAATGTAAAGAGACATAGTGGAATTCCAATTTCATTTTGACGAGTATAATACATTCTGTAGTAATTTATGTGACACTAAGACTAGGGCGCTATGGTAAAACACACACAAACATAACCAGACAGAGACTTTTGTGTCCTGCTAAAATAGCCTATAGGGACCTATGTTTTGCGCGATATGGAGAACGCGGACGGAACCAGTATTGTACTTCGTTACTTCCCATCTATGAGGTTAGGGATGGGGTTTTCAATATGTACTTTGCTTTGGCTCCGCTTAGCCTCTCCTCCCAAACTTTTATTATTTTTACATTTCAATTTTACAGTGGCTAAATAAAGGCCTAAGTTGAACAGTACCCACTGGTGTCTGTGTCCTTGCTCGCACCTAAGACTCCATACTGCATTATCTGACCATTTGGGCAGCGAGGTGTAGCATCCCACTCCCCTCTTGGGGAGCAGTGCGTAACATGCCACACCCTTCACTTTTGGTTTGGTTGATCTTCGCCCAGTTAAATTCCTTCTACACCCATATTTGTTTCATTTAATCTGTTTAGTTTAATCAACTCATTGTGTCCTTGATCATCAATAACTGTTTTTTATCTTTGTTTCAACATGCACTGGCCTATATACCTACAAGCTAATCAGTTTTTAGTTTTAAAAGTGGTCTTAAATACAAATATCCTATTTAGACTGATGATTTAGTCCTATTTAGACTGATCAGGAGTGTAAAACAATATTTAGCTGTCTTCATTGATTTAGGGCCCTATTGTGTATGGCCTAATGCAATATCGCTAAAGTCCTATAGGTGACACTTTTCAAAGTAAATGTTGAAGCTATTACAATGGGAATTTTGGCATTTGTTGTTTATTTGTATTGAGGGCTTTGGCTGTCAGGCTAAAAATGTAAAGTTAGTGACAGTATCGTCACGTGTTATGCTCTGGGATAGGGCCCCCTTAGATCTTGGGCCCCTGGGCATGTGCCCTGTGTGCCTGTACACAGTAATCCATTCCTGCCTGGAAGGTACAGTTTATAAGCACCTAGCCAGTATGTTTAATTGCAGTTTTGTTCATGATGAGATGCGTGATTTTGAGTGCTAAGCAATTGTCACATTGACAGTAGAAATAAACAAAGGAAAATCATTGTATTGACCAGTCAGGTCCTGTACTTCTCTGCGCCCCACTCGACCCAGTTCCAAGACAATTTACATTTACAATTGCAAATGTTCGGAATGTATCGATTGAAAATGTGGTGCTCGCTACCTTGAGCGATCACATCTCAGCTTAGTGATATATGCAGGTTTACACAATAAAATAATCTAGCTCTGGCTTTTCTCTGGAAAGATCTCATAATCTAAAAACATCTTAAAGGCACATGCACATGAGAGGTGCTGTCATCTGCGCTCCACGCAAGGTACTGCGCAGGGCATCATTGTAGAAACTAGAATACACACACATCTCTTCTACCTTCTTCGTTTCATTTCATATAACTATATGATGACAAACTGTAATCTGACTAGTGGCACTTTTTTAAGAGGTCAGCAGAATCTGGGCCAAAGTTCATATTATTTGAACTTTGAGCGCATTGTCTCCATGATATGTTTTAGCAGTGCGCATTGCTTTGCTGGGCTCAGCAGTTTAAGGAGGGCAAATGAATGGGTTTCTCGGGCACAATGCTGCTTTCCTGCCTCCCATGTACCTTCAATGAATCTAGTCACGTGTCCAAAATTAAATTGACAAATCTTTAGAACTCTGTAATCACATGGGATATCTGTGGGGAAGGTTTATAATGTCTTCTTGGAAGGTGACATGTCAATTTGCTTATTGATCCATCCACACTAAAAAAATCCTATTAAGAATATACAGTATAATTAATAGAGCGATGGTATGTTGTGTTAATCTCTTCTTATATGAAATTAGAAGCATAGATTTTTTGACAACTTTAATGTGTCCTCTCACAAGCATTACCAATTAAGATAAAAATGACCAGAGGGGGTTCATACGGCGTTAATACCTGAACAGTGATCAATTATTTATGATCTCCCCTTACCTGGCCATTTAGGATTTATTTAAGAACTTAACACAATGGTTGACCCCAACCGAGTACTTTGTGCTTTGTACTTTATACAAATCTGAATATTTGACACAAAAGCAAAATTAACACATTCATTGGTTTGTCTGTTACAGGTTTTTTAAGAGTATGGTGTTTTGCCTAAATCATTGGGGATTAGAATTTTAAAATTGTGAAATGTTGTTTTGTTAAAATAGTTTTTTCCAATTAAAGCAACACTCATGGCATTGAGTTGTAAGACTGCTGTGCAGGTCGCCTGACCGCCTGAACGCAATCCATGTCAGCACTTCCATGCATCAGACTAGCTTCCCTTTAGCACTTCTATGCATCAAGCTACTTTCCCCTTAGCACTTCCATGCATCAAGCTAACTCCCCCTTAGCACTTCCATGCATCAAGCTAGCTCCCCCTTAGCAAATAAATTGGAGTTCACTCTAAATCATAAAACAAAAAACAATATAGAATTGCTAAATTATTAATGGTATTATCAAATCAATTTTTAAAGTAGAAATTGCACATTGAAGGACAACTCTGGCGCAAAATGAACCTAGGGTTTAAAAACACATTGGTACCGAGTCAACCGTTCTCTGGGAACCACAAACGCTGTGCTACGTGAGCTGAACTGTGTCTTAGAATCTTCCATGGCAAGAGGCTTTGCAGACATTCATGCAGATCAATGAGCAAGACTTATAGCTGGCAATGTGACCGAAAATCGAAAACAATTTGCTCACAGTTCAGCTCACGTAGCACAGAGTGTGTGGTTTGACTGGTCAAGTCTGTTTTCCGAAGATGGCGCCTGGCAGTATACACGAATGGTAATGTATTTTAAACTATATTTCTAATAAACTGTCTGTACACTTACAAAGTTCTCAATGCTTCAGTTTGCATTTAGGGACCCTCATTGCTACTGTGGAAGTGTTTTTTTGCTACTGTGGAAGCTATTTTGAGACTTGTTAGTGGTATATAATAGAGATTTATTTTTACTTCATCCATGCCCACACAACTAGTGTTATAAGGTAATTATCAGTTAACACTAAAACAGGACACATTCGATTAGCATGAAAACGTATCCCAGAGAACGATCGACTCGGTACTAATGTGTTATTAACCGCTAGGTTCATTTTGCACCGGGGTTGTCCTTTAAGTGCAAATATAAATCTATTAGCATTAGTTAGAGATCTATGACCAATAGACCTGTTGAGACCATCCTTGGCTTTTAGCATGAAGTCAAGCAACGAAAGGTTCAGACTGGTTTTTCCCCATTAACATTCTTGTTTGTGATGTTTGTTTTAGTCTGGTGAGGGTCAATACATTTCAATTGTCTCTTCGCCCCTGTTTTAAAACAATGATGAAATCCGCATGATCAGAGAATGATTGGAATGAAATGGTCAGTTTGAGGTAATCTGCCCCTAGCTAACAATTCTAGCTGCGTTCTATCTACAGTATGGGGCTTGAAAGTGGTCAACTCATTCAAGTTAATGGGCGATTGTGATTTATAACACCAACAACAATATCAATGTTCATTTGAACATCATTTGGTTAAAGTAAAATCATGTACATTGTCTAAAAAGCTATGCATGTTTGGCATGTACTGAAACTGACTATATAAGCCAGAGCAGGTATTTTTGTGTCAGATGATTGCATCGTGACCAAGTCAGAAGGACTGAGTGTGGGGAAATGCTGTTCAGGAATCTATGATGTGGAAAAATGGGCATGCCCCAAAAAGAAGAAGTAGCAACAATAATGATTCAAGTATTATTCCTCTATATATAAATTGTTGCAGTGTGTTGGGTGCCCGGTCACGGTCCCATAGTCAGAACTCTCCAGAAGGGTGTGTGTAATTTTGTCAATGCTGTTGTGCCAGATGGGTTCAAGACCCTAATCAGCAGACTGTCTGTGCCCTTCCCCTGCCTCCCTCTACATACCTGTCACCCTCTGCTTTTTACTGTCCTATCAATAAAATTATAAAAATACCAACAATGAAATAAACTATGTTCTTGGTGTAATGTCACAGCATGTTACAAAAAGAGAGTATATTATTTATTGGGAATGGAAATGTTTACAATTCTAAATTCTGTTCAGATTCTCGGTCACAGTTTAATACTAGACCTGCACTGAGCTTGCTTTTTTAGCCCAGGACTAAGCATAATCTTTTTCTGTGAAATCACCACAAAGTTTAAAATAAATGTACTTTATTCAATCATAGTTCTATGATTACAAATAGCAATCTGTTTGTATCTTGGAGAGAGAGCCTCTACTTAGAAATGTCTCTGCTACAGGTTAACTCTGGGAAGCGTCCTTGGAGCTCCAATGTCACAAAATGTATAGCCAGCACAAATTGCATCAAGTCTTTCTTTTGTCCAGATGTAATGTTTTATTATATTATTCAAAAACGAAGAAGTCACAAAATGACTACAGCAACTAAAATGCTTTTGATGTAAATGACTAAGACTAATAGGTCGAAAGAGTCAATTGAAAATAGCTGGATAGGCAGTGTTGAGGTTTGCCATGTTAGCACCGAAGCCATGTATCGTCCCCTTTAGGAATGTCTCGGAAACAGTCAAAATAAGTGACAGACCCAGCTCGCCCACCTTGACCAAACCAGAGTTAAATCCCTATATCCTGCTGCTATTCATACTGTTTACAGCAAGAAGGCAATTTATTTTAACATAATTTTGCCCGCCATATTTATAGACAGAATTCAGTGTGTGATGGTCGACGGGGCCAAGCTCGAGCCCTTAACGACACTCAAAGTGGTAAGGGGTTCTTCAGGGTTCAAAATTGGTATGTAAATAATATTGATGATGTTATCTGAAAATGCAGTTGACACAGTGATGCACCCTATTGCTCCAAGCATAAAAGGCACATAAAAGCCAGCCTCGAGTTTGCCAACAAGCACCAGAAGGACTCTTAGACCATGAGAAACTAAATTCTCTGGTCTGATAAGTCAAAGATTGAACTCTATGGCCTGAATGGCAAGCATCATGTCTGTAGTAAACCAGGCACCGCTCATCACTTGGCCACTACCATCCCTACAGTGAAGCATGGTGGTAGCAGCATCATGCTGTGGGCATGTTTTTCAGCGGCAGGTACTGGGAGACTAGTCAGGTTTGAGGGAAAGATGAATGCAGCAATGTACAGAGACATCCTTCCTGAAAACCTGCTCCAGAGCGCTCTGGACCTCAGACTGGGGCAAAGATTAAACTTCCAACAGGACAACAACCCTAAGCACACAGCCAAGATAACTAAGGATTGGCTACAGGACAACTCTGTGAATGTCCTTGAGTGGCCCAGCCAGAGCCCAGACTTGAACCCGATTGAACATCTCTGGAGAGATCTGCAGCGATGCTCCCCATCCATCCTGATGGGGCTTGAGAGGTCCTGCAAAGAGGAGTGGGAGAAACTGCCCAAAAATAGGTGTGCCAAGCATGTAGCATTATACTCAAAGACTTGAGGCTGTAATTGCTGCTGACGGTGCTTCAACAGAGTATTGAGCAGAGGCGGTAAATACCTATGTACCAGCCGCGGTCGGTGGATCTTAATTGGGGAGGACGGGCTCACGTTACGCTCGGGACCGGAATGAATGGAATGGTGGGCAACGCACAAAACCCAGTGTGCAAAACGAAAAAACGCTGGGTTTCGTGGGTTGCGCACATTCCATTCACTCCAGTCCCGAGCGTAACACGAGCCCGTCCTCCCCTTTTTGTGTCAAAGATCCACCGACCGCGGCTGCTATGTACATGTGCTTTTTTCGTTCTTTATTTTTAATAGATTTGCTATGATTTCAAACACACTTCTTTCACATTGTTATTATTGGGGTATTGTTTGTAGAATTTTGAGAGAAATAATGAATTTAATCCATTTCGGAATAGGGGTTTAACATAACAAAATGTGGAAAAAGTTAAGGGCTGTGAATACTTTCTGGAAGCGCTGTATTCTTATCACACTTACTTACTTTACTTACTTTGTACTTTATTGTCCTTAAAGGCAATAGCTATGTACATGTGCTGTATTCTTATCACACTGCTTCACACACGGAAGCTTCTGTGCGGGATGACTACAATCACCAACTATCCTTAAACGATTGAAATCAGAGACACATGAAATGCACACAGTGAGTTGCTGGAGAGCGACGTGGCAAGGTAGATAATTTAGATCTATCCCTCAACCCGTGTAGCACCATATTTGTCATTTCTGAAATACGTAAGTAACAATTCATCATTGTTATGTTGTCTTATGTTGCACCATAGTACTAGGAGATTTTATCATAATTAAAGGCATGAATGAGGCATGAATACTGATTAAAGGGTAGGCCTACATAATTTATGACATGTTAACCTTTGAAAGCTCTTTTGTTATTTTTTTAGCCAATGGCAGTGCAGATTGTTGATGATAAACTACATTATCACTTTAGGTTATTGGAAGATATTCTATTAAGTTATTATTAATATTGGATTAACATGTTGACTGGTCAGTGTCATGTAGCTTTATATCAATGATGTGTTATTTACTTATTTTGTTGATTCCTTGTTTGATCGCAGAATAATACAAAGTTGGAATAATGTCATTAAAACATCTTAACTGATCTCAGACCTACATAAAATAGCTCAATAACCACAATAACCTGAAACCTCATTGGAAACCTGTTAGGTGAGCTGGAGAGGTGAGTCTACAAGTGTCGTTGTCTGGGGTTTTCATGCAGCCCCCGGCCAATCTGGAGTGGAGGTAGCATCATTAGCTTCATTGTAGCTATAGGTGATTGTGTAAATACTTGGAGGAACAAACGTTCAGATTTGTTGCAGATTCTTCCTAAATCTATACCTAATGAAGAGTAGGGGTAATAGCTCTGAGACAATATTGTGACCCGTAGTATATGTTTCAAACTGCAGTGTATAATTTCTAGCTAGTAGCCAAAGTCCTTATGCTAAATTCGTCTCCACCGAAATGACTCGCAGTGCACAGGCGCAAAGTTTGCGTTGAATTCTAGACTTAGTGGTATTTCAAGTAAAAATCGAAACAGAAGCAACCGAACTGTACTCTCAACAGTTTTTTAAGAAAAACGCAGTAATAGCACTGCTGTATATGATGTTAATCAGTCTAGGGTATTGTTTTTAAATACTATATTTAAAATGTTTTATTTATTGTGGAATTGTCCTTTAATTCAGTTTATGGTAAACATTTTTATCTCAATCAAATGTTAGATTTCACTTGTATGAGTGTAACACCAAATTGATGAACAACCTATCATTGCAGTTTTTAAATACTGAACTACAAATATTTGCTTTTTGCTATAATTGATAAATTGATTGAGAATGTATGACATTCTCAGCAACCAAAATGGGCACAAGATGGACACTTCTGTTTTTTTCTGGACCATTTTATGGGAATCTTATTGTGTAATCGACTCCGGTTGGGATTGGCAATTTACTTTCAGTTAGGTGTCAAATAATATATCATGCACAATTTTTCTATGCTCTGCACATTTCTGTTTTCTTGCATGCATATATTACCCTAATTTTCACAACTGTGAAATACTAAGTGAACCTGCATTGGTCACTCTTTCTGTTAGCTGAGGTATATGTGATAAAAGCACACATTTTTCTGATATCTTTTGAGATAGCATAGTTGCTATGAAATTGATTCTAAATGGTTTCAGTTTGAAATGTAGCATGGTTTGTCTTGACCTTCTAGAAGCGTAAGAGTCCTAGACACTGGTGTTGGGTACAGACTACAACACACATGAATAATGAATGTATTGTCACCTGAGTACTGTCCCAACCTAATGGAATTCTGAGCTGTGATTACATAGATACTGTACATACCGTACATGCGTATGTATTTACATACGTACATACATACCTGTGCCCTGCCTTTGATTGCATTTCAGAGATTACTGTAACATGTGAATAAATGTTTGTATAGTTGGATGTCTTTTAAGGCATGTTTTAAAACAATGTAAGTGTTTGGGTTAATGCACAATAATGTTCGAAGCATCAGCCCCAAACTTGACATGCTAGACTTGTGGGTAAATCATTCCAACTCTGACATTTTAGTGTGTTCTGAAACTTGGCTTACGTTCTCTAATGGTGATGATAGATACTATTACAGTTAATGATTATAATGTTTTTAGATGTGATTGAGCAGAAAAGGGAGGTGAAGTCTAAATGTATGTAAATAAGAACTTTAAGGCCACAATTTGAGCATCTTGTTATTAATGTAGTTATTTATAGTAATGTGTATGTCTTTATTGCCGGGATTTATCGCCCACCATCTTCTACACAGGAAGCAGTCACTGCTATTTAAACAACGCAATTGTGATACTTGGTGATTTTAATCTAAATTGGTTATCCTCTTCTTCAGCTAGTTTTAGATCAGCTTGTATTTACAGGAACTTGACATAAATGATCATGGAACCTACTTGTGTTAATAAAAAAAACCTTCAATGTAAACTCTGATAGATTTAATCCTTACGAATAACTCTAATAAATACCCTCTCAGTGGTATATTTGCTATGGACCTTAGGGATCACACCCCCATAGTCTGTGTTAGAAACACTAAATTAATTCAACCCAAACTCTGCCTCATTACAAAAATGTAATTTTTTTGGGATAATGAAGGTTTTCTCCATGGTCTTTATTACTCCGATTTACCAAGTGTTTATAGTATCTCAGAGGGGGAATTGGCCTATGAAACATTTTCAAGTATTTTCATTCAGTTGTGGACAAACATCCCCCTATGAAGACTTGTAGAATTAAATACAGGGTAAACCCATTGTTCACCACAAAGCCTGATAAGAAATACAGTGTGGTCTAAGGCCAGACACACTGACTGGCTGATATTAAAGCAAGTAAAATACAAATGTACCATCTCTGTAAAAAGGCAAAATCAAGTTATTTTCTATATACATTTTCTAGCAGTCATGGTTATCAAATTAAAATTTCGAAAGCTATAAAATACCTAAAACGAAGTAGCCTCTCCTGTCTGACTATCTGACAAAATTGAAGTTTGTGATGCCTTCAATCAACATTTTATTAGAGCTGGCAACTTATTTAAAGGTGAAAATGGCAATGATATAAAACACCCAGAAAAGACTGATTTTGAAGCTAGCACTATGTTGAGGCAACCTGTTTTCTCTCCCAATAGTTTGTTAGCTAAAGCTGTTGACCCACCTTTGTCATTTGAGCAGGATACCTCTGAGGATGTTTTTAAATCCTTTTTAACTATTGATTTAAAAACTGCTACTGTGGAAGATTATTTAAATCCTTGTCTCATGCAACTCGCTGCAACTATTATTGCTGAGCCACTTGCTCACTTTTAACTAATCCATTTTCTCAGGTATAATTCCCAAGGTTTGGAAGACAGCTCTAGTATAACCACTTTTTTTAAATAAAAAGTTATCAGTAATAATTAGATAATTTTTTAGGCCTTCTTGTCTTGTGTAAATATTTGAGAAAATTATTAATCTGCAGCTGTGCTCCTTTTTAGATAGACATTATATTTTGAATGCATATCAGTCTGGCTTCAGACCAGGTCATCGTACCACCTCCACTGCTACTCTGGAATTGGATGACATTATCAGTGGTTTTGATATAAGGAAGCATTGCGCAGCTCTGTTTAATTGATTTATCTAAGTCTTCTGACACTGTGGATTATCCATTACATCTAAAGAGGATGTCATCAATTGGACTGACTGCCTGTAGAAGGTTTGAAAATAATATGACAATTAGAACACAATGTGTGATGGTGCAAAATCTGTTTTTTTCTTTGATCTAATGAAGGGCATTCCACAGGGATTGATTCTAGGTCTGGTTCTTTTCACCATTTATATTAATAATATAGGTTCAGCTCTAAGTAAATTAAAATCTCACCTCTAGTCAGATGATATGGTTGTTTATGCTATTGCCCCTAAGGCTGACCAGGCCCTTCCTGAGCTTCAGACAGCCTTTGTAGCCATACAGAATGCTTTTGTTGAGTTGAAACTGGTACCTAGTGCAGGCAAAATTAAGTACGTGCTTTTTTTTAAATACATGAATGAGTACATGTGATGATTATGTATCTGTACATTGGATGGTGCCTCCAGTGAATGTGTCCATGCTTATAAATTATTCAGGATCTGGATTGATGATAGGCTCTCCTTTAAAATGCATGTTAATGAGTTGGTTAAAAAAACTAAAAGTTAAAGTGGGTTTCTTTTATTGGACTCAATCTTGTTTGACACTAAACAATAGAGAGTGAATTGTTGAATCCACATTTTTGCCCGTCAGTGACTATGGAGACACAATCTATATGCTTGTCTTTGCTTCTGTGTTGAAACCTCTAGATGCAGTGTATCATGGTGTCATTCATTTTATCACAGGAGACAAGTTCAGTACCCATCATTGCATCCTTTATCAAAAAGGGGACTGTCTCTCTTTAAAGTGTTGTAGAGTACTGCATTTTGCAATATTTTATCTATAAAGCTCTTTTGCACAATCTGTTATATCAATTCACTTTGATCTTTTCCATTGACGGGCTACCAGACCTGAGCCCAGGGGTGGCTATCATTAGAGATCCCTAAGATCTCCAGTGAATTAGGTAGAACTGCTTTTACCTTCTTTGCCCCTCACATGTGGAATGATTTACAATGTACTGTTATGTCGGGGGAACTGGTTTCTTTAGGACATTTTAAATGTTTACTGGGAAAATATTGTATTACTCACCGTATTTGTTTTAGATGATTGTTTTGCTGTCTGCTTCTTTAAAAAAAGACATCTGAACACCACTGTCCACTATAGCTATCCTCCTATTGAGGCCATACACAGCTCTGGAATAATTAAGGGACCACTACAGGTTTTCTATAAATTTTGAAAGAGGTTTCAAAATATAAGAAGAATTGGAGGTGGCTCTTAATTTTTTCCAGAGCTGTATCTTAAAGTTTTATTATTATTCTAGATTAAATATCAAAAGCCGGAAGTATTTTGCAGTTTGATGTTCACTTTGCACTTTGATCCATAATAAAAGAGTGTTTACACATGTAAGCCACTTTGGCATCACTGTATAACACATTAATGTATTACTGTGCATACATATGTCACATGTTTGGGCGATCCAGTCTATATAATTCTTGAATTCTGTTGTGTCAAATAAACATTTGATTCTGTAATTTCATTTACATAACCATATTTTCGACTGTGACATGCAAATGCATGTAAACATACATATCTAATCACACAGCAATTCTGCCAGTGTTTACAGTTAAGCTTACATCAATGGTTTAACAACTCATTATCAGCTACAAGCTGTGCATGCAACGTGAGGTATCAATTTAGAATGATACTACTTTCCTTTGGCTTGCTTGGTACTTGTTATTGGTGCCATACTGTGGAAAGACACAAGCTACTAGCATAAGTCAAATGGCAATGGCTTAGCTTGTCTTAGTTTCTTAGCATGATTTAAATCAAATTGGTTTGTGGTTTACATCTTTGTGGAACTACTTGAAATCAAGGGGCAATTTAGATCACATCAATTATGTTTAGAACGCATCATGATTTGTGTGTAATAACTTGCTTGGCTTTTGGAATGAACAGAATGTATTTATGGTATGTTAAATATGAGTTGGTTGATATGACTGTCAGGGTCTTTGTCTATACCTCTTTTATCTATATAAATTTGAGGATTCGCAAGTAATTGAATACAAATATTATAATTCACAGCATTTATTTGCAGAAAACAAGAAAAAAGATGCAGTCTTGTCAGACCTCAAATAATACAAAGAAAATAAATAATTGTGGGTGGTTGGATTCTGGAGGGGAGGGGCGGGGCGGGAGTGACAGCGACCGCTACCTGGAGAAAGAGGAGGGAGACGCGTTTACGTGTGAGTGGAAACACCTGAGGTTAATTATTCATACTTTGCAGTCACGTGGATAACTTTCGGGCAAGAAATGCAGAGAAAATGGTGACAAACAGTGGCCAGCCAGGAGAATTGCAGCCTTATAGATTTCCGATACTACAATCAATCAACAATTTAGACCATATGCCACCAAATGTTAAAATTAGATATCATGGAAAGATTACTCTGAAATTGTGATCCATGTTTTCTTTGCTTTGAAGCTGGCAAAGTCTCTACCAGATTTGGAGTTTCGAGATATTTACATCTATCTATCTTCTTACATAGAGAATCCATCCCCTTACACCCCACAAAAATTAAAGCGAATATCTATCTTTATTTCATGAGTGGATGGGTTACAACAACGCTGTTGTAGGTGAAAAACAGGAATATCTTCATAATCAAAGCAAAGGAGTGTTACTAGTTAGCTAGCTTCCTGCTAATGGTTGCTAATCTGTTCCGTTGTGTGATGAAGTCTTCATCTGAATACGTACACCCTGCCTACACTAAAATGTCCCGGTTTACACCAACCACTATGAAATTGTCCCGGTTGTCACTGATTACATAGCCGACGTGGTCTTATTATAACCCAATCATTAACTAAACCCATGTAGAAAGACTAGTAAAGCATCCAGCGTATGATTTGTGTGTTTGTGTCAGTCACTGCTCTATCAAATGAGATTACATTTGTGTGTGTTGTTGGTTAGAATACAGTAACGGTACATGAATTACCATGAATTCATGCATGTATGTATGTATAATTATTACTATCTGGCATGTCGTTTTACCTTAAAATACCAACGTTCGTATGGCAAGATCCTTGATTAGCTTACTAGGTTTCGTTGCTAAGAGAATGATGTTCTTGCCCGCCAGTCAGTAGTTGTGACATTACGTGCAAGTATGAATTCAGTGTGTGTTTGTATCTCCTCTTTTTTTAGAGGAAGGAAAAGTTAATATTCATTGATTGAGAAATCATGGCAAACACATAGAAAATCCAAAAAAAGCAACTTCAATCAATGTGAAAAGAGAAGGAAAATGTTGTTTGAAGGGCACAGTGTGTCTATTACCAATACCAAAAAGGCTTTGGAGTTGCAAAAGGTTGCAGACGCTGTAAGAAAGTCGGACCGTGGCTGAAATAAAAAGTGGTCAGATATCAGTCGATGTCAAAGTGTCTAGCGCTTCATCGCGAAAGTGTGTCTGCCACGGGTGGGGGAAAATTGGTTACATTACAGCAACATGTCTGCATCACAAATTATTTTGACATTGGTGGAATGAAAATGCTTTCGATTAATGAAAGCATGTTCATTCTCATTCGTTGCCCGTTTGGCAACATGAGTGCAGTCAATAGCACTGATTACATTTGGGAAACCGGACATAGCTGCAAAATGTGCTTTTTTGTTTGCCTGTTCACCCGTTGTGTACGGAAAACTTCATGTTATTAAGCGACAAGGCTATTTTACCGACTAACACGCTTGGCATAACCCGGCTAAGGATTGGCTGAGATATCCCTGACCTGTCAGTCAATTCCATCTGGAAAGTGCCAGTCGCCAGAAATCCTGTTATTAGTTTTATGAAAGGCGCTAATAAATAATATGCATTATTAGGCTATTATTATTATTATTATTATTATTATTATAATCTTCTAACAGTGCAAGATCAGCTATTGTGCGTCATTACGCATTGTGATGGCATGGCGTTTTATAACCATCCATTTGATTGTATCTGATAATCTACAGATGTTGGTACTAATCTAATTGTAAATGGAAAATAGTTCTGCACGAATGGAATTTCTTGCACCTTTCAAAATGGTTAAGACATGCGTCATGATGGAACACATTTGAAAATAAAACAAACTAAATGCATATAAATGAACACTATGTTTCTGTTTCTGATTACGACATTTATACTATAAAAACAATCTTCCCCAAGAGACAATAAAGACTATCTATCTATTATCTATTTATTATCTATCTATCATAATCTATTTATCTATCTATCTGCACCGCCAGACAGAGACATCGACAAGAATATCAAGTTGCCGTGAAGGACAGCACATTTTCCAGTTAAGTTTGCTTTTTATAAATCCCAATTATTGCGTACAGAGCTGCGTACGTCATCTTTTGTGCGTACGCCACGTTTATAACAGAGGCCCCAGGTGAATTACCAGGTGAATTACCAGAATTACTGGGTGCGCTACCCCGGGCGAATGAGGGCAGAACAAATATATCATGTCAACCTGCTGAAGCATTATGAGGAAAGAGGAACGGCGGTTATGATGGGTGTGGCTGAAAACAACGGCCGAGGGGATGTCCCATATGGAGAGGTACTGACGGAGGCGCAGCAGAGAGCTCTCAACCGGTTGGTGACCCAGTTTCAACTGGTTGTCTCAGCCTCCCCATGGCAAACTAACCTTCTCCATTACAACATAAATATTGAGCCTGGGAAGAAGGTCTGACTACAGGCCAATTGCAGTTCTACAGTCCAACTGAGTACCCAAGGCACGTTGGGAGAAGGTACGTTATGATACGAGGGAGATGCAGAAGACAGGAATAATAGAACCCTCCACAAGTGAATGGTCCAGTCCTATTGATCTGTTCCCAAAGCCTGATGGGAGGATTCGCTTCTGTAATGACTTTAGATGTCTAAAATACCATCCCAATTTGATGCCTATCCCATGACCCACGGTGGACGAGCTAATCGAATGACTAGGTAAGGCTCACTACATCCACCCTCGACCTCACAAAGGGGTACTGGCAGGTGTCTCTGGCTCCAGAGGACAGATAAAAATGGCCTTTGCTATGCCAGATGGCCTATTTCAGTATGTGCACCTTCCCATTGGAGTCCACGGAGCTGCAGCCATGTTTCAGTGCCTGATGGACACGCTGCTACGTACCAATCAGGCCTACGTGGCCGCCTACAATGACGACATGGTAGTACATAGCGACAACTGGGAAGACCATCTGCCAGAACTCTGTGCTGTACTCGCCAGCCTATAAGCAATAGGCCTGATCGATATCCCTAAGAAGTGCCACCTGGGGATGAAGAAAGCAGCATACCTGGGATACAGTATTGGGAACAGGTTAATCAAGCCCCATACAGAGAAGACTTGCAGTGTCCAGGAGTGGCCACAGCCCAGGGACAAGAAGGGAGTGTGGTCATTCCTCAGTATCACTGGCTACTTGCCATTCCCTGGATACTACACCATCGCAGCACTGTTGATGAACCTCACTCGGAAGACCTATCCGAAGGTGGTGGGGTGGATCACAGAAGAGGAGGCTTCCTTGCAATAGCTAATCCGGGCCTTCAATGTCCAGACTAACACCTTGGAAGACGGGCACGGAGCCTTGCTCTCCCAACGGGAGGCAGAGGATGAACACCTGGTTATGTACATTAGCAGGAAGCTGTCAGACCGGGAGAAGAAACACTACACAGAGTTGGCCATCAAGTGAACTTTGGAATATCTTAGGTACTACCTTCTGGGAGTAGTGATGTGCAGTTTGTGAACTATTACTTCATTTTGAATTACTCTTTTCAGGGACTCGAGTGTCCAAGTCCTTTTTTTATTGACTCGTTCAATTGTACTGTTCATTTGAACGACTGAAAACAGTATCCAACATTCCAAAACTACAAGGCACTTCACTGTAGGCCAATAGGTCAAAACTTGTGCCAGGTGGATTTCGACCCCCTTAGACCTTTTAATTTAAATCACTTGTTTTTTTTCTGTGTTATTCTTTTCACTATACTCATCTTTTCACTATACTCATCTTTTGACGGGCACTAGGACCTGGGGGAGGCTGGTCTAACATGAAAGATTCCTTCCGCGATATGATATTAGGCAATATTTATGCCTTTTTAGGCCTCTGGGTTCTACAAAATGTGAATATATGTGCTGTCGGGTTTAAACGGGCCCCAGCCCAAGACTTATTATTAGTTTTGGGTAGTAACGTGTTACTTAGTAATGTATTTCTGTAATATTATTACTTTGCCCAGTAACGAGTAGTGTAAGGGATTACAATTTCCAAAACAGTAATAACATTACAGTTACTAATCCAAGTAACGTTTTGTTACTGCATTTGTAACGGAGTTAAGAACGTACGTAAACTCACTCCACAGCAAGCTTGAAATGTCGCCGAAGAGTTATACAATTGGTACCTTTTGTATAGCTCACTCGATTGGTACGTTGCAAGCAGGGCTGTGTTGAGTGTTGCGGAGCAAATGGCCGCGGGTTCGAGCCCGGTATGGGGCAAGGCGAACTGCCGTGCGGGCTGCTAGCAAGGGTTCGGAACCGTTACACACCCGTCACGAACTGTCAGAAGGCGATTTGTTTTGTTATTTATTATTCGTTTTTTTCCCCCTATTCATTATGATTTTTAAGCACAGGAGGTAAGTGCTGGCAGGTGACATTGGCTACTTGCCATAAAGAAAACCTAAGGAATTTTTCATCCTTTTCATCAAAACTCTTTCAACCGCAATAAATACAACATCTAATTTATTGAAGCATCTAATACGGCAGCACAGTGAAACTTGCAGTGTGAATGTAGAAAAAATTAAGAAGCTTGACACAATATCAGCCTAAATGTGGTTTTGTGCAATGTTTTATGTTTTATTACACCATTGTTAACAATAGTCACCTCCTGTTTGCCACCACGGTGCCCCAGATATCTCTTACATTGATTAAGTTTGCACTTTGACCTTGTATCTGCTGTCCTGGTGAGGGCATGCTTTTATTGGGTTTTTGCTAGCAGGCCCTGGTGTTGGCAGGTGTAAACTAGGTTGGGCTGTCCTTGTCTGGATTGAATGTATGCTAAGGTTAATTCATCTGTATGCTAATGTTAATTCATCTTGTCGCTATGTACCTGCCAACTCTGCTCTCGCTGCTTCTCCTGACAACACTTAGCCCAGGATCACTAAGGTTCTCTCCTGCTGCTTTTACCTTCAATCAACATTACTCTCCCGGCAACCTGGAAACTATCGCTTTCTGATTTTACTGCAGTCCGGGATTGCTTTAATATCACCCAACATTTCCCAACCCACATCAGGTGTCACATTCTTGACCTTATCTGTTCTGTTGTCCTCAACATTACCCAAATCTCCCCATCACTGTTCCCCTTATCTGACCATAAGATCCTGAATTTTAATTTTTCCTCAAACACCCCACAATACTAAGAAACAACTAATCTCTTCGCAATCTAAAAGCTGTCAACCCCTTGACACTTTCAGATGCAATCTGCCCTTCCCCTGGACTTTACCCCTTGCACACCTGGATCTCCTCCCTGCCACTCTCTTCAAAGCCTGCCTTTCTGCACTTTGGCCATACATCACTCAAATAGTAAAACTTTTTCCCGTGGCATTGTCCTTTCCAACTATAAACATGCTGTTGTCATTCCCATTTTAAAGAAACCTGGCCTGGACTTTACCAACCTCAACAACTTCCACACCATCTCCAACCTTCTGTTCCTTGCGAAAACCCTAGAAAGGACTGTTGCCACCCAACTTTAATGTCACCTCCTGAATAACTGCTTTTTTGAGCCTTTCCAATCTGGCTTTCAACCACTACACAGCACTGAAACTGCTCTCCTCATTGTCATCAATGACCTCTGTGTCTCTGCAGATGCTGGTGCCCTCAACATCCTTATTCTGCTGGACCTGCAGTGCTGCCTTTGACACAGTCATCAGATCCTCCTCACCAGGCTCAAAGGACTGGGTGTTGAGGGAACCGCACTCTCTTGGCTACACTCATACCTCACAAATCGTACTTACCACATTTCCCTAAGTGGTTATAATCCTGATTCAGCTGTAGTTACATAGGGTGTCCCCCAGGGTTCTGTTCTCTGTCCTGATCATTTACATTCTCCCCCTTTGTCAGATCCTCCATCACTTTAAACTAGACCTCCACTGCTATGCTGATCACATTCAGATATACTGTACCTTAGCACCAAGTCCCTCACCAACCCTTCTCTGTCCCATATTGAAACCTGCTTGACAACAATAACAACCTGCATTCAGAAAGCTCAACACTTCCTCAAGCTCAACAATGACAAAACTGACCTACTGCTTTTAGGTTCAAAATCTACGCTAGCCAAAGCTGAAACCTTCAATCCCACTATTGATGGCACTGTTGTCTCTCCATCCCCCCAGGCATGCAACCTGCGGTGTCATACTGGACTCCTCCCTCAGCTTTGAACAACACATAAAACAGACATTCTTTAAAATTCTCACTCTTTCACCTGCACAATATTGCTAAATTACAGTCCTGCCTCTCCTGCACTGCCGCTGAAAACCTAATACATGCATTCATCGCTACCCGTCTTGACTACTGCAACTCCCTTCTTTTCGGCATTAACTCTTCATATTTCCGTAAATTACAATTAGTTCAAAACTCAGCTGCTAGATTTCTCAAACACACTAAATCTTGGTTGCACATCACCCCAATCCTTCAGAAACTGCACTGGCTTACCATCTTCCAGTGCATCGATTATAAAATGATTATGCTCACCTACAAAGGTGTCCATCCAGCCTATCTCTCAGACCTTATTCCTAAATACCAACCCTCCAGGTCACGCCGCTCTGCCGCTGCTGGTCACCTCACTATTCCCAGGTCCAAGCTATGGAGCCCGCTTCCACAATTAATTTGTGACTGAGTCCATGACCACTTTCATCCACCGCCTCCAGCTTCATCTGGTCAAACAAGCCTACAACTAGCCCCTGACCTGTCCTGTGTTACATTTGACCCCCGATTTTTGTTTTTGTTATTTTTCTATTGTCTGTATGTTCTTGTTGCTAGTTGTTTGTTATTCTCTTCTGTAAAGTGTATTTCGGTCTTATAAATATAATATTATTATTATTATTATTTATGCAGTTTTGCTAATTGTTGACTCTTCCTGTAAGGTTAGTTATTGTTCCAATAAAGTGGATTCAGTTCTAAAAGGAGCTGGCACACTTTCAGAAGGGGGATTAACAACAGTAATATAATAATATAACGAGTAATATAACTAATTGCTTTTGATGCAAAGATTCTCTCTCAGATGGCCTTACATTCCTCTGCAAATTATCTTGATGAACCAGGAAATGTAATATTTCATTGATGATATCAAGCTGTCCCGGCCCTGAGGCAGCAAAACAGCCCCAAACCATCATAGTTTACAGTTGTGATGAAATTTTAAAGTGTTGGTGTGTTGTCAACTCAACTTTGATCTAATCTGTCCAAAGAATATTTTCGCAGTAGAGCTGTGGAATATTCAGGTGCATTTTTGCTAACTTCAGATGTGCAGCAATTACGTTTTTTGGAAAGAAGTGGCTTCTACCGTGGTGTCCTCCCATAAACTCCATTATTGTTTAGTGTTTTACGTATTGAAGACTTCTCAACAGAGATGTTAGCAGATCCCAGAGATATCTAAAAGTCTTTAGCTGACACTAGGATTCTTCTTAAACCTATTGAGTATTCTGCGCTGTGCTCATGCAGTCATCTTTGCAGGACAGCCACTGAAAGGGAGAGTAGCAAGTTTTGAACTTTCTCCATTTATAGAAAATGTGTCTTACCATTGTCCAATTCAAGTCTTTTAGAGATACTTTTGTAACTCTTTCCAGCTATTTACATGTCAACTATTCTGAGATCACTTTTGTTTGAGTCATGGTTCACATCAGGCAATGCTTCTTGTGAAAAGGCTTTATATATAGGCAGCTCTAAACAACACCTAAAATCTCCAGGTTAGCTGAGCTCTGAATCCAATTATCTTTTGGAAAAATCAATAGCCTAAAGTTTCACATTCATATTGCACCTTGGACTTTGAATATTTAAATATAATGTTTAAATATAGCCAAGAAAAATACATTGATTTGTCTGTTTAAGCAGACTATGTCTGTCTATTAAAGCCTCCAAGAGGAAAATGAAAACAAGGCCGCCCTTGACTAACATGGCGTCGGACCTACATTGATGATCTGAAAGCCCTCGACAAAGGAAAGAAGCCGAAAATGCTGCGGCTGATAGACCTCGCTGGAGACGTCGTGCCACCCTATGCGCCGAACGGCGCAGGAGGATGTAAGTCTGAAGTGTCTATTGTGACTATTGTATTGTTGTGAATTGTTGAAAATTGTATTTACATGGATTTCAGCATGAATTTACCATAAAATTATTTTTCATGCCACTGAAAAAAATGTAAATACAAATTAACATTTTGATCTTGTTTTGTCTGAAAAAGGTAATTGATATCTTGTGAGATGGGTTGAAAAAATGTCACACATACATGTGAAGAAACAGGTAAAATTGATTAAATAAAATGAGGTGGAAGCACAAAAAACTGTTCGAATCTGATGAAAAGCAATAAAATTCATAGACTTACTGAGGTCAACATCGGGCAAAATCATCTGGCATCAAAATACACACTTGAGAATATGTCTTAATTGGCCTTGTGAAAAATGTTGCAGTAAGATACCATTCCTGCAACCTATTCTTCTTTTTGCCTTTTCACAAAAAATTATTCTTATTGTGCTGTGTGATAAAACTGCACATTTTAGAGTGGCCTTTTATTGTGGCCAGCCTAAGGTACACATGTGCAATTATCATGCTGTTTAATCAGCATCTTAATATGCCACACCTGTGAGGTGGATGCATTATCTCGGCAAAGGAAAAGTGCACACAGATTTAGACAGATTTGTGAACAATATTTGAGAAGTAGACCTTTTCTGTAAGTCTTAGATTTTTGAGTTCAGCTCATGATAAATGCGGGCAAAAAAACGAAAGTGTTGCATTTATATGTTTGTTCAGTGTAGTTTTGTGCATCAACCCAGCAGCAGGACCGGTATCTGCTCCTTTGTGTGAGAAGGAACAAGAGGAGCACTGCCAGAGCCCTAGAAAAATGACCTCCAGCAGGTGTGCATGTTTCTGACCAAACTCTCAGACAGACTCCATGAGGGTGTCATGAGGGCCTGCTATTGGTCCAACGTTTTCATCACAGATGAAAGCAGGTTTGCACTGAGCATGTGAAAGACATGAAAGTGCGTGGAGATGCCATGGTGAACACTATGCTGCCTGCAACATCATCAAACATGACTGACTTGGTGGTGGGTCAGGGATGGTCTGCGGAGGCATATCCTCAGAGGGTCACACAGACTTCCACATGCTAGCCAACAGTACCCTGGCTGCTGTTAGGTACTGGGATGAAATCTTCAGACCCATCGTCAGACCTTGTGCTTGTGCATTAGGCCCTGGTGCAGGACAATGCCGAGCCTAATTTTCCCAGAGTGTGTAAGCAGTTCCTGCATTATGATGGCATTGATTCCACTGAATGGCCCTTACGTTCCTCAGACCTGAATTAAATTGAGAACCTCTGGGACGTTAAGCATTGGTGCATCTGATTATGCCAAGTAGCCAACAGACTGTCGAGGAGTTGCATAATGAAATTCATGCAAGTTGGAACAGCCTGTGATTTCAATTGTTTAATTTGAGTTTCAGTGTGAGTTTGAATCCAGCCCTCAACAATATGTAATGTTTGGGAATTACACTTCAGCATAATTACTGTAAAACTTGTTCATATATACCCACTTGTGTATTGATATAGGAAATTATCATCATATTATTATGAACTGAATCCCACCTACAGGTTAGCGGCGGCTGCTGGTCTTTCAAAAAGAGGAAGCTCATTTTCGGCCTACATCAAAAAAATTGTCAATTTATTTATATGTACATTCTGTTCTACGTTCCTTTTTAAGAAAATGCTCTGTGACCCTGTCGTTCATACTAGGCATCTTTTCCAGTGACTTGACCAGTGTCCTCTCAATGGCCAGCAGAGCTAGGCTTCTTAAACGGTAGGACTTGAGCTGCTTTAAACAGGAGATGCTCGTTTCTACACCTGCAGATGTAGCTCCAATTGTTGCCACTAATGAGAACAGTTTGTAAAGTTGAGGCATTGCACTGTCTGACTCTATGTCTTTAAGAAACACTAAGTAATCACACAGCTTTCCCCTGTTACCCTGCAAGTTCTGATCTGAATACAGGACTTGAAGTTCAGACCACAGTCTCCCTGAATCAAAGAGATGGCTATACCTTTTCAGGACACTTGGGAAGGCCTCCTCTGGAAAAACTCGTCTCATGTCATCAAATTTCCCTGGATTGACTAATACTAATGCATACTTTCAAATTTTTAAAAACGTAGAGGAATCTGGTTGGCCATGTACAAATTTCTGTAGCGCTCTTAGGGATCCTGCAATTGGGTCAGATGACGCTTTCTCATGGGTCTGATGTGAGATCTGCTGCTTTGGCATGCACAGCGTGGAAAGCCCCCTCTGACGTCTTCTCTTTGACAAATGCAAGAAGAGACTCAATTATTTTCTTGCAGTAAAGAACATCCATAGCTCTCTGTTGGACAATATCAAAGACCACATCAGTCTCCGACAAGATTTGTTCATATGTGTACAACATGAACACAAACTCATCATATTAAACAAACAATAATAAACTCGAAGGATGAAATGTGGGTATTAGGCTAAACTGAAACAAGGAATGTGATGTATAATTGAATGAAATGTATGATGAAATTCCATGGATGCCAGACTTCAACAGGGAAATGCACTGTGACGCTACGGGAATGTATGAGAAGGAAATTGAATCAGTCAACCTGCTATATGTAGATTCTGAACAAACTCGTCTTCGAGATGAACGTGATCTGATACATTTTTTGTCAATAAAATGTTAACACAATAGTATATACAGTATTTGCCCATACATTTTTTTACATTGTAGGGAAAGCCCAGCTTCCCTTGCAGTCTTTAAGAAATCGCACCTGCTACAGGTGTCAAGAACACCTCCAGTCCCTTGTATCTATTTTATGTCTACATTTAAAGAGACAAGCTGGTTGGTTTGGTTTACCACATTCTTCACACCCACACACATTCTCTTAATGGAAAAGCTTTTAGGTTTCAAGCACAAGAAGGCTTTTAGTCACTCTAACCCACACAGGTTTCAGCATTCTACCTAAGAGAATTACAGAGAATCACTGTTGCATGCAGGCTAGTCTATGATTCACCCTAACCTCAACAGTAGGGCCATTATGTTTTGAATGATTAAGCAAGGACGGATACTCATGAGATACTCATATAACCTTTATGGTGAGCTGTGGGATGTCAGCTGTCCTGTATATAGACTGCCACAGTGGCACAAATACCTATTCTTACACGTGGACAATTCCTGAAACAACATCTTTCTATAAAAATTATGACTTTTGATGTAATTGCTGTTTGCAGGGCAGGCTTTTGTGAATTTGTCTCCCCTGGTCCCTGGTTAAAAGTCTCTCTATATTCATATTTTTTATAATCTCCATGGTCAGAATCACTTGTCTTGTTGTGCTAAGACCTACTTAAGTGACAAGTAACAGTAAATGCAATGCAGAAAACTATGCAGAAATGAAAGTGTTTCTTTCATTTCTTTCTCCCTGCAAAATATTTCCCATAGTGTATTTGTACTTCTCCCCACCCACTGCACATGATGTTTGCTTCCATCCAAAGGCAAATTTACTGATGCTAGCTTACTGGCATACAGGCTTACAAGTGCAGGCTTGTTTGTGATGAAGTCATTTACAAGTAAACAGGTTTTAGCTCACAATGCCTCACTCACATACATGGGTTTTCTCTTGTTTATGGCTCTTGATAATGCATGGCAGATCACACAGTAAAACATCAGTTTCCACTTTCATATTAAGGATCAGCTTGCTAACTCTAACACTCAGTATAAACACAGGCAATATTTTTGAGACACTGTAGTTGATGTTTGTTGAGTGAGTAATGCTTTGAATAATAAGAATGTAACTGTGGTAAAGGCATGTGATCCAGTTGCCAGCAAAAGCCAATGGAACATAGATTACTGTAGGTAAAACAACATTTCACTTTGTGTATTTGTGTCACAAGTTAGCTGAGTTGTGAGAAGTTGGTATTTTTATAATGAAGAAAACAACAATGTTTATGGTAGCAACACTGTATTTAACACACAGAACATGAATACAATGAATGACAAAGACAAGGGAAGCAGAGGCGTTTATTTACAGTGACACTGAAATGGAATTTGGAGAATCTGTGAACAATTGACTGACAATGAGAACAGGAACAGGATGTCCTAATATGGTCAGGGAATGGTGATGGAGGCACACATGCCCAATAATCGCCACGGAGTGGGAGAGCCATGACAGTACCCCCCCCCCCCCAAGTGTGTAGTTCCCAAGGCACCCAACCTAAAAAAAATCCCAGAACCCTGCCTCCTCCAACGGGGCACCTGGACCTCAGGGACCTCCAGGTGCCTGGTGGGTGCCAGACTGACTGCTTGAGAAAAGGAACAGAGCCTTGTCCGGAGGATGGCCCAGCAGATGGTGACCCCAATGCCGGCCTGGCATGGTATTATTTATATATACAGTTCTGACAGAAAATGCCACCTGAGATTACACAATACTTAATTTAATATGACATAACACACCATAATTGTTATACACACCCAGCATGTTACATGCACCTAACTTGTTACATGCACCTAACTTGTTACACACACCCAGCTTGTTATACACACCCAAATATTTGTTTTGGCGTAAGGTTCTGTACCTTAGGGCAACCACATCTACATAATAAGATAGTGAATATATATTTATTATATTTACAACATGTAACAGCAGTTATTAATAACAATGATCCTGAGCGATGAGCCTTGCACAAAATACCAAAACCATTATAAGCAAACTATACCAATAACACTAATTATTACCATAATGTGTGACTCTGTAAACAGAACCACTCAACCAGACAGCAATACTCATGTAAAAGCGATGCCTAATGGCCAAATGAAACTACTCATACTGTACATGATTATCAATAATTGCCATCCCATGATGATACAGGTACCTCCAAAATAATACCTCCAACAACTAATGTATTCTCATGCAACCATGGCCTGACAGCAAGATGAATGAAAATCTTACACTATAGAATCCATGAATTGACTATCTCCGAAATTGACGGTTCCATTTATCAACCATAATAACCACCAAAAGAGAAACAAGGGTTCAACTAAGCAGTTCGACACCAGCTTTAACCTTGAATACATATTGACTTATAGACATCCAAGACGCCTCATATTTAGACTGACGTAATGCCCGCAGGCGCCAGATTGACAACACCTCATGTTCTTCAGAGTCGACTCTTACATCGATCACAATGAGTAGAGGCAGCGCAGATGCAGAAGGAGCGTGGCATAGACAACCCAGGAGACATTCCACCCGTTGGATCAGTCGCGATGAGAATTAGTAGTGTGCCATGAGTTTGCCGGTGTCGATGATGTCCAGAAAATCACCAGACGTGTCTCGCGGTAGACACCGTAGACATTCAGACATGGATATCAAAGAACAAAAAGATTTCAATACGAGAAATGACACCAGGAAGTCTTACACCACTGTATCCGTTGTTGAATTTTTCAATATCAATGCAAACTTGATTTACCTGTCATGCATTCAGAACCCAGGGCACCCTCTCCTGACACGCCAGGGATCGGACGGTCGAACACCCCTGTCTACTGACACCACTGCACACAGCTCACTCATTAGGGCTGACTCCTTTCACCTGTTCCTCTCTTTATTCCAGATATAAGGAGCTCAGCCAGTGAGGGAATTGTGGTTTGTTTTCCTGACATCGAGAAAAGAGAGAGGGATCTGTTATGCCTCTCGTATTAATTGTTTTTTGCATTATTATTCTCAGTGTATTAAGCGGTTGTGTGTTTATTCCCGCTTTGTGTATTTCTAAGCCACTACTTGCTGGAAATTAAAGAAACGTGATTGAGCCTGAATTTGCCTCCACAGTCTGTGTAATTGTGACATTACCCATCATAAGAGCTGATAAAGTGAGAACATGTAATTAGTTAAAAGGAGCCAAAATCTTTAACAAGAAAACCTGTGTCATCTACCAGACAACCTTTGTCTCTTACCAGAGAACCTACATCTCCTACCAAAGAACCTACATCCCCTACCAAAGAACCTACATCCCCTACCAGAGGTACCGTCATTTCTTACCCGAGAAACTTTGTCTCCTACCAGAGAAACTACACCTCTTACCAGAGATCTTCCGTCTCTTACCAGAGAACTGTTGTCTCCTACCAGAGAACCGTCGTCTCCTACCAGAGAACTGTTGTCTCCTACCAGAGAACCTTCGTCACTTACCAGAGAACCTTCGTCACTTACCAGAGAACCTTGTCTCTTACCAGAAAACCATTGTCTCTTACCAGAGAACCTTTCTCTCTAACAAGAGAACCGTTGTCTCTTACCAGAAAACCTTCACCACTTACCAGAGAATCTTCGTCTCTTACCAGAGAACCTCATCTCCTATCAGAGAACCATTTACTCTTACCAATTGAAAGAGGTTGCAATGAGTGTCTTTGAACACTGCTTGCCCCAAATGTGACATACTAACACATAGGATAGAATTTGTACAAAACAGAATCTCTATACCGCAATGGAACTAGAATAATTTGGTAGAGAATACACCAAACCACTCGTTACTGAAGATACCCAAAAACCAGCAGAACCAACAGTACAGCGGTAAACACAATCAAAACATTGACAATAAACAAATAAATTCTATACAGAATTAAATGGGATCAACATATAACGACAGTGACAGGATTGACAACCATGAGAGAAGAACCCAAGCAATGTACCAACCAGATATCAGGGAGGACAGAAACCCCAAACAATAACATTGAATTCAGCAACACAGTACACAAGAAGATAACATCAGCTAACTGTGAATGACAGCAAATCCAGTTATGCTAACCAGAGAACTGACATGACAACATATAGTCCTGTAATAGCAAATATCCAACTCCTTGATCCTTGACCATGATACCAGCCCAAAACATGACTCCGTCACCTCCTTGCTGACATTGCAGCCTTATTGGTACATGGTGGCCATCCACCAACCATCCACTACTCCATCCATCTGGACCATCCAGGGTTGCATGGCACTCATCAATAAACAAGACTGTTTGAAAATTAGTCTTCATGTATTTCTGGGCCAACTGCAAGCCTCTGCAGGATCCTAAACCTTGAGGTTTGTGGGACTCCAGAGGCAACAGCAGCTTCAAATACCTGTTTGCTGCTTTGTAATGGCATTTTAGCAGATGCTCTCTTAATCCAATGGATTTGTCTGGCAGTAACCTTCCTCATTACACCTCTATCTGCTCGAACCTGTCTGTGCTCTGAATCAGCCACATATATCTTCACAGTACAATGATCTTGTCGTGAAACATCTAAATATCTAATGTTTTCATACCTCTGACGAGCGAACATTTCAAATAGTTTTTGGACAAAACAGCCATTGTTTTCTCTGAGCCAAAAAGGAAATGAAAGTTGTTATCAGCGTCAGATCCAAAAGCTTGCGTCTGTCATGGTATGTAGGTGTGTCAGTGCCCATGGCTTGGGCAAGTTGCACCTCTGTGAGGGGACCATTAATGCAGAAAAATATGTACACATTTTGGAGCAACAAATGCTGCCATTCAAACGTTGTCTTTTCCAGGAACATTCAAGCATTTTAAAGCAGAACAACGCCAAACCACATTCTGCCCAGATTATAAGCACATGGTTGCGTAAGCAGAGAGTGTAGGTGCTAGCATGGCCTGTCTGCAGTCCTGACCAGTCAACGATTGGTCTTGCGCAGCTGTAGATGAATAGGGGAAAGTTCTGCTTGCTAATCTTAACCAACTGGTGTCTTCAGTGCCCAAATGCTTAATAAGAGTTATTAGGGGGTTTTCGCACTTAAAAGTCCGGACCAATGCTTGAACCAACGTTCTTGTTTAATTACAGTACATTTATATACATTTGATCCTGCTCTTTTTGATTTCACATAGTTATTTTGCTAGCGCAATAAAGAACTTTCCATGACGTACCTACGGGATGTCATCTCCACGTATGTGTGTTGGGTCTCCATTTGATTGGTGAGTAGTTGGATGTACTTCCTGTAATTGGTCCAAATGTCCGGACTATCCAAAAAGAGTTATCATATTGCAAACGAACCGAGACCACCTCTTTTGATCGGACCAAAATTTGGTCTTTTGATCCGAACCGTGGTACCTTTCTTACCTGCAATTTTTGTTCGGACCACACTGAAAAGTCAGAAAGTCTGGACCAAATGAGATACGTGTGAAAACGCCCTAAAACAAAAGGTGATGTTACACAGTAGTAAACAATCAACTGTGCCGACTTCTTTTGAGTGTGTTGCAGTCATCAAAGTAAAACTTCACATAATGTGTTAATAATTTGTTTTCAATATGCTACAGGGTGAATTTATTTTTCAAATGACTTTATTTTTATTTTATTTAACGTTTTCCATACTGTCACAACATTTTTGGAATTGGGGTTGTAAATAAATACACACAGCACCAGTCAAGATTTGGAAAACTTGTAGATATATCTAATAAATCAATATGTGTTAGGAACTAGAGCCCGACCGATGAAGGATTTTTAAGGCCAATATCATAAAAAATCTTTGGTGATTTAAAAATCAGATATTCCGATATATTGGCCTATATATATATATATATATATATAACATTTATTTTTTCTAGAAATGTGTAGCAAAAGAAACAGATTTCCCTAACATTAGTTATTTGTAGTTATTTATGAGTCCTCACAAAAATAATATGAAAATGCAATTTGAAAATAAACTTGTTTGTTTTATTGTCACAACAGAACAGAGAACCATCAAAATATATTAGTTCTGATAAATAAAATGTATAACATTACAAACTTAAGATATGAAACTTAAAGTTTTTTTAACAAAAACACAACAACAAAAAATCTAAGTGACCAGTATTAGTAGACTTGCTAAACTTCATAAATATAACTTTGAACAAGACTAGAAAAAAATATTCTGTTAAGGTCTATAAGTTCTGATAAATAATAACAACAGCAAAATATAAACTATATACAGTATATAAGGTAGTGTAATGAATCAGTCTGTCCTCAATAGCTCCAGGCCAGCAGAGGCAGGTTTTTATTTTATTTTTTTTATATTCATTTATCGACCATTATAAATGCTGATACTGATGGTTTAGAAAATGCCCAATATTGGCTGATAATATCGGCCTGCCGGTTTATCGGTCAGGCTCTATTAGGAACCATTGGTCATCCATGACTTCCTGTTTCACTGGGGTGACATGACTCACCTGCCAAACTCCCTTTGTCATCTATTAACATGTTGAAAGTTCAGAGAACACAGAAGGTACATAAGAAAAACCATTTTGTAAACATTCATAAATAAGGCAATGTCTATGAATAACAGCTACACAAATAGCTACAAGACTAAAATAACCACCTATGGGATGAACAACAATGCAATCTTTCATAGTATATTTTCCAAATCTTTACCAGGGGTGACCATAATTGTGGAGGGCGTATATGTTACAACATTACATAAACATTCTTCATTAAATTTACAACAGGCAATGCCACTACAATTACTGTCATTTTTAAAATTCCACCCTATTTAAAAAAATGTTTAAATCATAACATTTATTTTGTCTTCTGATTTGCCTTTGGTCTCCCATTCCAGGATAGCAGGAGCATGATTAGTTAAATGTGAGGTATAGTCATATATGAGGTAATTGTTTGCTACAGCTGGTTTTAAAATTAGTGTTCCCATGACTCATGATCTCAGGAAAAATATGTACTTTTGTTGCATTGTAAGCACCATGTAATGTCAGCTGCCTCTGAGAAAGAAATATAGTCCTGAATCCTGTGAGAACTAGACAGTACTGGCCTAATGCAGGTCCTGGTAGCTGACACATCACTCTTTACCTACCCATGACTTGGAAGGTGTGTTAACTGTCACGTCAACATATGTTGGGTAATTGATACTTTTTTTTTTACATAAATGAATGGTTATCAACTGCTCTGGGAATTCAATACATAAGGAATTCTAAGTGTACATATTTTTACAATCCATTTCTTTATCTTTACAACATTAGCAGTGACTCAGGAAGGCAGAGCCATATATGAACATGAGGAAGTGGTTCAACCTTTGTCACTTATTCTACTGGTTGAGGCAGCTGGAAAAAAACTGACCAAAGTTCCAGAAGAGGAAGAAAGCACTATACCAATTGTGTGTAAAAGGAATTGTGATGTGAGAGTAAATAGTTAAAAGGTTTCCGATTACTACCATGTCCCAGAAATATGATCATAGTACAACAAATTGAAAATACCTATTTTTCAAGGTGATAAAATAAATTTCAAGTACATTTCTCATGGCTACATGGATTTCAGTAGAGCTAATCATGTAACCATTGTTAGCAAACATGCTACATTTTGTGATAAGGTTTCAAGAAAATAGAAATGTAATGTTTTTTGTACTTTGTTCTTACTATTCTAAATTATCATTGTCTGCACCAGTCACATGCATCCATTTGAGCTAACCATGTAGAAAATACCTCCTCAACTAACCAATTTTAAAATATATTGTTGCTTTTGTTGTCTGTGTTGAAAACCCCATGATGAGGGAGGAAGTCACGACACTGTTTTTCGGCAAGGCACCACTAGGGGGTCAGCTGTCTCCCCACACCGTGGCGTCCTGTAGTAGAGGAGGCCATTGTGGATCAGGACGTAGGCTGCTGGCAGCTCCCCCTTAGTGTGTTGTCACCCGTCCACAAGCAGGAATTACTTCCAGCAGTGCTTTTGTCTGTCATCGTCCAGTAGCTCTTTCTGAAAGGATTCTTGCCAGGCGACCTGTTAAGCTAGATCACACAGAGCGTTAGGGGAGAGCGGCCACTCACCTTCGTGATCCACGTCTTGGCATTTTGGATGTCGACAGTTTAATTATTTGGGTGCCTGTCGTTCCGTAGTCTCGGGGCAGGTCATCATGGTCTGAAACATAGGCCAGTCCCGTCCCAAGAGTAGGAGCACTGATTTGGTGCTCTGGGAGAGAGGAGTGGAGACCACAGGAATGGGCTTGGATCAGATTTTTCAGCTGCACATCCATGATGCGAATCTCCTGTTCCACCACATCCCAAAGGTGCTTGATTGGATTGCGATCTGGTCACTGTGGAGGTCATTTGTGTACAGTGATGTGTTTGCATTTCCAAGAAACCAATTTGAGACAATGTGAGCTTTGTGACATGGCACTTCAGCTGCTGCAGCCCATCTGCTTCAAGGTTCAACAAGTTGTGCATTCAGAGATGCTTTTCTGCATGTCATGGTTGTACTGAGTTGTTATTTGAGTTACTGTTGCCTTGTACTTGTACTGTTGGTATGTTATCCTGCTGAAAAAAACTATTAGATGGTTGCACTGTGGTCAAAAAGGGATGGACATGTCAGTAAAACAATACTCTAATAGGCGTTGGCAGTTAAACAATGCTCAATTGGGGCCCAAGTGTGCCAAGAAAATATTGCCAACAGCATTACACCACCACCAACACCCTAAACCCTTGATACAAGGCAGTATGGATCTATGCTTTTTTCATGTTGTTTACACCAATTTCTGACCATACTATCTGAATGTCGCAGCATTGTCACGTCAACATATGTTGGGTAATTTTTACTTATTTTTTTCTTGTAGCACAGTTTTATTGACAGGAATGAATGGCTATCAACTGCTCTGGGAATTCAATTCATAAGCAATTCTAAGTGTACATATTTTTACAATCCATTTCTTTATCTTTACAACATTAGCATTGACTCAGGAAGGCAGAGCCTTTTATGAACATGAGGAAGTGGTTCAACCTTTGTCAGGTATTCTACTGGTTGAGGCAGCTCAATGAATTTCGATGTGAGAGTAAATAGTTCCGATTGCTACCATGTCCCAGAAATATGATCATAGTACAACAAATGGAAAATACCTATTTTTCCATGTGATAGAATAAATCTCAAGTACATTTCTCATGGCTAAATGGATTTCAGTAGAGCTAATCATGGAACCATTGTTAGCAAACATGCAACTCTTTTGTCTACATTTTGTGACAAGGTTACAAGAAAATATCAATGTAATGTTTTTTGTATTTTGTTCTTACTGTTCTAAATTATCATTGTCTGCACCAGTCACATGCATCTATTTGAGCTAACCATTTAGAAAATACCTCCTCAACTAACCAATGGTAAAATATATTGCTTTCGTTGAAAACCAGCACATCACAAAGGTGCTTGATTGGATTGAGATCTTGTGACTGTGGAGGTCATTTGAGTACAGCGAAGTCTTTGTCATGTCCAAGAAACCAATTTGAGATGAAGGCAGGATGGATCTATGCTTTTTTCATGTTGTTTACACCAAATTCCGACCTTACCATCTGAATGTCGCAGCAGAAATTGAGGCTCATCAGACCAGGCAATGTTTTTCCAATCTTCTACTGTCCAATTTTGGTTGGCCCATGCAAATTGTAGGCTCAGCCTCCTGTTCCTAGCTGACAGGAGAGGCACCCAGTGTGTTTTTCTGCTGCTGATGTTCTATCTGCTTCAAGGTTTGATGTGTTCAGAGATACTCTTCTGCATACCTTGTTTGTAACAAGTGGTTATTTGATTTACTGTTGCCTTTCTATCAGCTCGAACCAGTCTGCTGGCATATTCCTCTGACCTCTGCCATCAAAAAGATTTTCTCTGGTGAATTGCTGTGATTGGAGACTCCCTTATGCACATTCTGTGCACTGCACACACACTGGAGAATTGCACAAAATCAGCTAAATGCAACTTTTCTTACTATGAGACTTTGAATCGCTCTGTGGTCAAGCTGATGAGTTTTATTTACAAAAAGGTGGAGCAAACAAACGTCTGCACTGAAGAAGCTGTGTGAAAAAAATGGGATCTCCTTTGTGAAACTGGATGAGTTTCATAATATCAGATGGTCTGCATGGAGGCATGAAACACTGTTAAAAACATCAAGACTATTGCCAGCCATTAAACATGCTTGACATTGGCAACATTTTGAAGACCACATCCATTAGGTTCCAGAAGGAAAAGCTGCCCATTGGAGAATGTAAGGATGAACTAATGGTGGCCATTGGACAGTTCACACTAGTACTTAATGGTGAAGGCCAAAGGGCACACGCTGTTTCTAATGCTGATGCTTCTGCTTGATGGTGAAGGCCAAAGGGCACACACTGTTTCTAATGCTGATGCTGACAGAGACAAGGGCAAGGCAAACTTACTTAGGGTGTTAATTGAAGAGTCCCTTAAGTCATGTGATCATTACTTAGTATTTGATCCTTCAACATGGCCCCAGGAAATGCAAGACCTCCACAGTTGTGGAAACAACAGTTTGCAGCATTCTCTAGAAATATGAGGCCACCTTGGAACTTGACAAAGACACCACTGTGACAGAATAGAGCAGGCAGGAAAACACCTGGGAGCCTCTTCTGTGTATGACTTGGTCCAAATAGTAAATACAGGTAACCCAGATGATTGCTCCAACATCAACAAGGTGGTTAAGCTGTCCCTTACATTGCCTAAGCAGTGCAGTTTGTGAGAGGGGATTCTCACATCTCAACATAATAAAAACCAAGTACAGATCTCGTCTGTCACATGCTCGTCTCTCAGCCCTAATGCACATCCACCTGTCAAAGCAAACCACAGAGACATTTGACCCAAAGCAAGCTGTTGACCTTTGGATGGAGACAGCCAATCGGAGGCTTAATCAAAGACTGGGAGGTGTGAATGTAGCGTCTTTATCATCTACTATGCAGGAAGCTGAAGCAGAGGACAGTGGGGGCGACAGTGAGGAGGACAGTGAGAAATACTGCACTTATTAAGACCATGCTACATATGGGGTGAGTACCAAACACAATCTCCTGGTACCTAACTGAGAAACTCACTGAAAAAGGTATGTGCACCCCTGAATATCTGCTCATTTGTGTGAGGAGGAACAGAAGGAGCACTGCCAGAGCCCTACAAAATGACCTCCAGTGTGCTACTGGTTTGCATGTTGACCAAACTGTCAGAAACAAACTCAATGAGAGTGGCATGAGGGCCCAACATTCTCTAGTGGGACCTTTGCTCACAGCCTAGCACTGTGCAGTTTGATTGGCATTCGCCAAAGAACACCAGAATTAGGCCCCATTCTTTTCACAGAAGAGCAGGTTCACACTGAGCATGTGTTAGATGTGAAAGAGTTTGGAGATGCCGTGGCGAACTCTATGCTGTCTGCAACATCATCCAGCATGACCGGTTTGATGGTGGGTCAATGATGGTCAGGAGAGGCATATCCTTGGAGGGTCCCACAGACCACAACGTGCTAGCCAATGGTACTCAGACTACTGTTAGGTACTGGGATGAAATCGTCAGACCCATTGTCAGACCTTATACTATTGCAGTGGGCCCTGGATTCCCTCTAGTGCAGGGCAATGCCTGGCCTCATGTGGCCTGAGTGTGTAGGCAGTTCCTGGATGAGGACGGCATTGATGCCAATGACTGGCCCTCATTTTACACAGTGCTGAATCCAACTGAGAACCTCTGGGATTTTATGTGACGGTGCATCCGCCGCTTCCAAGTAGTGCCACAGAGTGTCCAGGAGATCACTGATGCCCTGATCCACCCCTGAGTGGCGTTGGAGCATGAGTATCCCAGTGGAGAGAAGGGAGCCTACCAGGCATGCCAGCATGTGTGGTTCATCAACAGTGCCACCATTCTCTTTTAGCCCCCTGGGCCAGACTACAATATATCATAGAACTTACTGAAGAGATGAGTCTTCAGCATAGACTTAAATGTTGAGACTGAGTCTGCGTCTCTCACATGGGTTGGCAGATCATTCCACAGAATTGGAGCTCTATATGAGAAAGCCCTTCCACCAGCTGTTTGTTTACAAATTCTAGGCACAGTAAGGAGACCGGCATCGTGTGAACATAATGTACATGAAGGTATGTATGGTAGCACCAAATCAGACAAATAAGTAGGGGAAAGTCCATGTAGTGCTTTGTAGGTTAATAGTAAAAGTTTGAAATCAGCCCTAGCCTTAATGGGCAGCCAGTGTAGAGAGGCTAGAATTGGGGTAATATGTTCAGATTTTGCAGTTCTAGTCAGAACTCTGGTGGCTGTGTTAAGCACTAACTGAATTTTTAAGGGTTTTGTCTGGCCAGAGAGTAAAGCATTAAAATAATCAAATCGTAAAGTAACAAAAGCATTGATTAACTTTTCTGCATCATTCTTTGACAGAAAGTTTTGAACAATCTATGTTCATTGCCAGATTGGATAGCAGGTCTCTTTGTTTCTTGGGACCTAAAATTAGCATGTATGTTTTTTCAGAGTTTAGAAGTGAGCAATTTTCTGTCATACAATTCTTTATATCCAAAACACAGGCTTCCAGGGTGTGCAATTTTGGGGCCTCTCCCTTTTTCACTGAATGTACAGCTGTGTCATCAGCATAGCAGTGAAAGTTGACATTGTGTTTCCGGATGACATCACCAAGAGGCAATATATATAGCGAGAACAGTGGCGGTCCCAAAACAGAACCTTGAGGAACACCAAAACATATCCTTGATTTTTTGGAGGACAGACAATCTACAGATACAAACTAATATATTTCCGATAGAAAGGACCGGAACCATGCCAGAACATGTCCACTTAGCCCGATATACACTCACCTAAAGGATTATTAGGAACACCCGTTCAATTTCTCATTAATACAATTATCTACTCAACCAATCACATGGCAGTTGCTTCAATGCATTTAGGGGTGTGGTCCTGGTCAAGTCAATCTCCTGAACTCCAAACTGAATGTCAGAATGGGAAAGAAAGATGATCTAAGCAATTTTGAGCGTGGCTTGGTTTTGGTGCCAGATGGGCCGGTCTGAGTATTTCACAATTTGCTCAGTTACTGGGATTTTCATGCACAACAATTTCTAGGGTTTACAAAGAATGGTGTAAAAAAGGGAAAAACATCCAGTATGCAGCAGTCCTGTGGGCGAAAATGCCTTGTTGATGCTAGAGGTCAGAGGAGAATGGGCCGACTGCTTCAAGCTGATAGAAGCAACTTTGACTGAAATAACCACTCGTTACAACCGAGGTATGCAGCAAAGCATTTGTGAAGCCACAACACACACAACCTTGAGGTGGATGGGCTACAACAGCAGAAGACCCCACCGGGTACCACTCATGTCCACTACAAATAGGAAAACGAGGCTACGATTTGCAAGAGCACACCAAAATTGGACAGCTGAAGACTGGAAAAATTTTGCCCGTCTGATGAGTCTCGATTTCTGTTGAGACATTCAGATGGTATAAAAGATGGAGTCAAAATTTGTGCAAAATGAGAACATGGATCCATCATGCCTTGTTACCCCTGTGCATGCTAGTGGTAATGGTGTGGGGGATGTTTCTTGGCACATTTTAGGCCCCTTAGTGCCAATTGGGCATCGTTTAAATGACACGGCCTACCTGAGAATTGTTTCTGACCATGTCCATCCCTTTATGTCCACCACGTACCCATCCTCTGATGGCTACTTCCAGCAGGATAATGCACCATGTCACAAAGCTCGAATCATTTCAAGTTGTTTTTTTGAACATGACAATGAGTTCACTGTACTAAAATGGCCCCCACAGTCACCAGATCTCAACCCAATAGAGCATCTTTGGGATGTGGTGGAACGGGAGCTTCGATCCCGGGATGTGCATCCCACAAATCTCCATCAACTACAAGATGCTATCCTTTAAAAATTTGGGCCAACATTTCTAAAGAAGGCTTTCAGCACCTTGTTGAATCAATGCCACCTAGAATGATGGCAGTTCTGAAGGGGAAAGGGGGTCAAACACATTATTATTATGGTGTTCCTAATCCTAATAATCCTTTAGGTGAGTGTAGGTTTCCAATCTGTATTGAACAATGTTGTGGTCAATGGTATCAAAGGCAGCACTAAGGTCTAGAAGCACAAGAACAGAAGCACAGCTCTGGTCGGATGAAACTTGGAGGTTGTTTATCACTTTTACAAGTGCAGTCTCAGGACTACGACAGGGTCTAAACCCAGACTGGAGCTTTTCGTAAGTTTTATTAGTCTTTAGGAATGCACTAAGTTGCTGGGCGACCACTTTTTCAAATATTTTTTCAAATATATAATTCAAAAAGGCCGGAAATATTTTGGCTTTCCTGGGTCAAGTTTAGTTTTTATAAGAGTGGCTTCACTACAGCCATTTTTAGGGAGTTTGGTACACACCCAGACACTAGAGTGAAATGTATTATTTTTTGCATATGCGGGCCAAGCACAGGGTGTATAAGTCCTTTAGATATTAAGTTGGAATAGGGTCTAGTTGACAGCTGGTAGGCTTTGAGGCCTTTACTATTTTGATGAAAGATTCAAGGTATACAGGATAAAAACATTACAGTGTCCTTCCAAAGTCAAAGTCAAAGTCAAAGTGGTTTATTTATCATATGCATTGAACAACATACATCATCCTATGCAGAGAAATTCTTATTGACATGGCTCGGCGATTCTATGCAGTGGGCTTAAAAACAAGAATTACAACAATATAGAATTTTAAAATAGGAATGACAATAGTAATAATAGTAATAGAAATAATGATAATAATAAAA
>JACXGM010004293.1:17628-38630 GCA_016801145.1 Umbra pygmaea | reverse complement strand
CCAGTGCCATGTCCCGCTCCTCTCCCGGAGCCGTGTCCCGCTACTCTCCCAGTGCCAGTGTCTGCCCCTGTGTCTGTGTCTGTCTGTCTGTCTGTGTCTGTTTGTGCTGTGTTCTTGCAGTTTCCTGTGTATGCTGAGGTTCCGGTGCCTGGTCCGCCTTCGCCTCGGCCTCTGCTTCTCCCTTGCTCGGCCGGACCTTCGCCTGCCCGGACTCGGCCGTCCGGTCCATTGCGGTTGCCTCCATCCACCGGACCTCCGTTGATTCTTCGTCCATCTGGTCCGCTGCTGCTGCCTCCGTCCTCCGGACCACCGTTGCTGCTTCATCCTGCCGGCCCGTCGCTGCTGCCTCCGTCCTCCGGACCTCCAGAGATCCTTCGTCCCTCCGGTCCGTCGCTGCTGCCTCCGCCCTCCGGCCCGCCGTGGCTCCGTCCTCCAGCCCTGTCTGCTCGGCGGCTTCGCCCTGGGGTGTCTCCGCCCGCCTGGTTTCTGCTGCTGCGGTCTCCTGCCTGGTTCTTCGGCCACTTGGTGTCCTGTGGCGTGTCCTCCTTTTGGCGCCTCAGGAGCTGCGCCTTGGGGGGGGGTTCTGTAACGATTCCCAGTTCCCCTTCCCTGGACACTGCCACTTCCCTATTCCATCCCGCTCAGAACTACAATTCCCATTCACCAGTTTTACTTCCTGTGGACTACAGCTTCCCTAGTCATGCCTCTTCAGATCTACAGTTCCCATACCCGGACTCAATCATCCTGATTCACCACACCTGCTCACTCCATTCCAGTATTTAAGTCACACACCTCTCCTTGCCTCTTTGCGAGGTATTTGTGAGTATTACACTTCTATTCTGAGCATTCTATACTTGTTATCGTTATCCCGGTTTTGACCTTTGCCTTGTTTACCCGTATTGTGATTTTTGGATTGTCCTATGTCCCTTTGCTACCTGCTATTGATATTCTGGCCTGAACCCTGATCCGTTTATTCATTTATTCTGCCTTGGATAGTATTCTGTACCGTTGCCGTTTGTTTGGACATATATATTATACCTGTTTGTAATAAACAGTGTTCCTTTTTAATCTTGAGAAGTGATTCATTACAAATGTGACCATTTTCTGCAAAATAATGGTGAGAATGACAATATTTTTATTTGAAATAGATGTTGTCAGTAGTTTATGGAATAAAACAAAAATGTTCAGTGTTATCAAACACATGCCTATCAATAGTAAATCCAGGGGCACTGATGTTTTAGCAGTAGTTCTACTTTCTTTTCCAGAGCTGTAAGTTGCTGACTGAATATACAGTAGGCTACTGACTTGTGGAATACATGTTCAACAATAGTACAATAATGACAGATTCAGGGCAAGAATATCGTTGTTGTATCAGTCCTTGTTTGGATAAATATTATGTTATTATATTGAACTAATAAGGCTGATGTGAAGTAAATTTATTGCAAGAGCATTAATTCCAATAAAGTGACCAAAAAATAAACACACTTTTCAATATAAAAAATATTTTTGTAAAGCATTATATATAATGTATGGGCAAGCTTTGTAACATGTCTGGGGAAATTGGGGCAGAAAAACAAGTAAGAAAACATGAACCTATGTTTCAAACTGGATTAAATCCAAACATAACTATGACACTATGCTTCAAAGGTTTCAAGGACACATATTAAAATACAAATATACATATTACAAAAGTTAAATTTTTTTTAAAGAGTTTAATATTAAATGTATAAATAGATCAAAAAATGAAAAGCCTAATCCATTGATTTAGCAAATCATTTGCCCATGGATTCATTTGCCTGTTGATGGAAGCTACTGGTGCAAACTGTAGGGGATGTTCTCTATCTTCTCTCAGCCATTTCTATTTTCCACCTTCAGTGAACCGACTTTTCCACCAGTTTGTCAGGTCATCAATCACATTTTTGTCCAATACTTGGAAGTCCATTTTCAGTCAATGTCCAATGACCTGATCATCACTGAAAAAATGTCCAATCACAGTCTCTGCCTTCAGAGAAAACTCCAATCATGCAGCGTTCTGTTGACAGACAGGTGCATTTTGAAGCAGCAGGCGAACTTTTCCTCGTAGGAAGTTGGTATGTACTTGAAGCAGCTCTGATAGGGATGACACTCTCCTGGTTGCTGAGACACCAGCTTGAGCTGGATCGATGGACAGCTCCTATGCAATGGATACAAACAAGTGTTAATGTACAACAGTAAAACAAATACTCATCCTTTCTGCTTAAGGGGATCTATTCCACATTTTCTTCCCCAGTAGCCCATGCTAAATTTACTGCAATAATTTAACCTCTTTTGCCGAAACACTTTATGCTCGGTCGGTTGTGATCTCACTGCCCTACCCTGAAAAGTTGTAGTTTTCTATGAAGAGAGTCATCTCTCTGACAGAAGCAAATGAAGAGGGAGGCTGTAGCGTACTGATGACAGGAGAAACTTTGTCTTACATTTCGCTCCGCCTTACATGCCTTATATTTCCAACCAATCTCACTAATGGAGACAATATGGACACACAGATTCTACAGTAGGACCAGATGTACATTTCTCACTAAATTGTGGTGATGCAAGGAAATGTGCAACTTTTACGCATTTCTTAATAAAACAGATCCATAATATATGGCTGTGAACATGAACAAGTGTTGCAACCACACATGGACAACACCCTTCAGACAGAAACACTCACGTGCTGTCTGATTTGAAAAATGATTTACAAAAACAACAATGGCAAAATATTATATAGTACTTTAGGTAGTGGTGTTGGTGGATTTTTTTTACCTTTACAACATCCCTATTATTTGTGGCAAACTTTGCCTGAATATTCAGTAACTCTGTCAATCCAAACGATTCTGTTAGACCACACAATTCTATGGAAAAGTGTTGCTTTTAAGACTATTTTATCTCCTGCCTTTGCAAGACTCTAGCAAATAGTAGATTCTATTCACAGCCTACAACAATGATTTTTACACACTGAAGGTTTGTCATAGGTTTATAGAAGCAGGATTAAACCTGGCATACTAAAAAACTGAAATTTCCTGTATTTTGTTTATAATTTGAATAACCAACCACACTGCTGCTATGCAATCTCATTACATACAATTGACACACCCATTTCCATGTTTTTTTATTTTATTTATTGAAAGGATAGCCCCTTGAGATGTAGCATCTCATTTTCAAGGGGGTCCTAATATATATATACATACATTAAATACCGTTATTAACCCATTTAACCCCAAATTATTTTTAGACATGAACACATCTAAAATTACTGATGTAATCAGTAAAAGTTTTAGAGCGTATTCAGTATTTGTTTTTTTACGGTCACTTTTGTGAACGATGGGATTAAACAGGTTAAAACGCATGTGTGCAATACAATTCCTAACGCACATGGTTTTTGTGCGTACGCATGTTTTGAAGGTTGCATAGTGATATTAAAATGTTCCCGTAAGTTTAAATATTCATAAATACCAATCTATCAGGGCAAAGTAGTGAATCCAAGGTTTAGAGTTGTCTTTAGTACACACAAACCTTTGATGAATCAGGCCCAGAATAATTTTGTCTGACCATGTCACCTGACCAAGAATAACACATCAACAAAACAGTGCTCACAGCACAGTCCCATCCAGTCAGACAGACCGTTGGCCAGGCTGATGAGTCACAGTCTTCAGGGAGTCACCTTGATGTGGAGGCTACGGAGCACCTGGCCCAGGCTTTGGATGTTGCTCTTGTTGTCGTTGATGAGGCTCTGCACGGCAGCATGTCTTACTGACTCCTTCACAGCACCCAAGGCCTGGCCTAACAGGGACAGCCCCAACTGGACCTCCAGAGTCTGTTCCCCCATCTTTGAATACACAGGGTTCACAATAAACACAAATTGACAAAAAACACTATTGAACACACACTAAAACTAAACTAACAAAATGTCATCATACATCATCATGACTCAGCAAAAGAAGCAGGCACATTTAGGTAAACTCACTAAAGGATGAATTGGAAGGCGGAGATCAATACACTCAAAGTCATTTCATACAGGACTCAAAGACAGCCTTAAATCACAAAATGTCTGTTCCAGAGCCATATATAGAAAGCAGACCAAATGGACCAAGCTCTTCTCTGTTTTATGGCTCTGGTTTGTGCTATTTGCGTACAGTAAGTATTGAACTGATAGACAGGTACTTACATCCTTTGTCTCCCAGACTGAAAAGTCAACGTTTGTCAGAGGAACCAAGAATGTGCCTGTCACGCCACAGACCGCCTTGCAACCTTGCTGCCAAATGGAATTGACAGACGGAGGATCAGACACACAGGCAAATCAAGCAAACTAGTAAGGCTGAAAAGTGGTCACCCGTAATACACGCTAATAATATCATCCATCACACATCTAAGGGGACACTTTTCAGAGAAAAGGTAAAGTCATTATCTCACCAGAGCTGTCTCTGTGTCGCGGGCCTCCATGATGAAGCGATCCAGTACACGGAGGTCACAGATGGGACGGACAGGCAAAGAGATGCCCTGTCCTGACCAGTGGAGTACCATCAACAGTATCACTACCACTGGCCCTGGGGGAAGAAGGGGGGCAACACACATCATCAGGCTAATGCTGGAAATGGTGAGTGAGCACAGTAACAGAGACTTATGTCAACCAGTTCCAGACAAAAGATGTCAGATAACAAAATCCCTGGACAAGATTTACTGTAAATACAATAAGTCACTGTTTGTAATGTTGGGGTTTTCAAAACAGTCCAGTTATAAATGAGCATTTCTGTTAGACTAGCTGGACTCCAAATTGCTATCTGATGAAATGACCAAGATTCTCTGGATTATTCTATGTATAGAGAGGTTTATGTCTTTAATGTTTAAACCACCAGGTGATGGAATTCCTAATAGCAGGTACTATGGCATACAGTAGTTGGCACTGTGCACATCCTTTTGAAAATACTTTAAAAAGTATAAGCATGTTGGAATTTTGCATAAAAGGCTAGCTCTCAGGTCTCAGTTTAATTGTTGCAGTTAAACCTACTGCCAAATACTAGGCGGTACCCTGCTTGTCATGTACACCTTCAGCCCTTATCTCCTGAACATTTTGGATTCAACATTAAGTGATATAACAAATGTTTATTAATAATGATTAAATAATTGTATTTTAGTAGTGTGGATCAGAGATCTTTTGATATGCAAGATTTTCGCTATATGGTTCAACATTACTGGATTGCATCGCTAAAGAAACCTAATAGTTGCTCATAGGCTTACTTACTATCATGTTTCCAGAAATCATTAACAGAATGTGTTGGCTACTCTAATTAATGTTGCTAGAGATGATTTGAATGTAGTGAGATTCGCTTCATCTGGCCTGAGTTCACTCGGATATTGGGACACATAATAACGATCAGTAATCTGTGCAACTATAGGTCCTGACTGCTCATGAAGGTAGCATAGTGCATCATCCAGATTTGTTTATAAAACATAAAACAAATGTTATAATTTTCACATTTGAATTCACAGGCGTCCGATCTAAAGCAGGAGTCACTAGAGAGCAGCGTGACACAGTACCCCTGTTCGTCTGCCAACCTCTTCACCCCTGGTCAAGCTGTCTTATTGTCACCGCCCATAGTGGATGATTGGAGGGCTGGTTGTCTGAACAGGTACGTAATGTAGTGGAGGCAAGGAGAACCAGGGTAAGATAACAACAACACAGAATGGATACAGAATGGAGAAATAACGGCAGACCAAATAACAAAGGTAGGTAATAATTCCACAAGGAGCTCAAGACTAGCACGCACACATATTGTACAATAATCCAGCAGGGACTGGTTACCAAATCCTCCTATAAATAGGGAAGGCAGCAATCAGCCCTAGGTGCTGGTGTGGAACAGGTGCTCGGGATCAGGTGATTGCTGGTGCTCAGGATACAGGGGTGCGTTCCTGACACAACAGACAAGACAAATACAGAGACAGACAGGGAACAAACTCAGAGACTGGCTCAGGAGGGCGGGTTCATGACAGATATCCCCCCTTGTTTTTGCATCAGCACCCCCTGAGGAGATTAAAGTCATTTTTGCCGTATAATCTCCACTTCTTGTGCTGCATATGTGAGTCACCCTGCCAAAATAGTGCACTTTTGAGCTACATACTGTATCTGTTCAGCATATGTTGAGATAATAACTGGAGGATGATGTTTGTGTGCTCCAGTACAGCCTGCCACCAATGTCTGTATACAGTCACTTCTATGCCTGAACAGGTAACATATGTAATATATTATAATATATAGTTTGTTAATTAAGTCATAGATTGAATGCTTCTAGCTTTGTAAAACCAGTATACAGTGTGCATCATTTTCAAATTTATCCTAAATTACTTGTCAAGGATGAAACCGTTTGTGGCATCCCCAGTTATCCTAATCAATCAAATTATTTAATTTAAATCATTAGGTGTTAAGAATATGTATGATTGCATTCGTATTGATGTCCAATTGTTTATAGCACAATAAAGCACTTAGTACCCAAACTGATCTCAGTGGAATTAGTAAATTATTTTATGTTTAGTTTAGATTGTTCATTAGTTTATAATGATGTGGACCGTCCCTTTTAATAAAAAGAGCAGATTTAGCCTCTACGGCTAATTTCCAGCTGTAGTCCCTGGCCAGTTGTCAATAGGCATACATGAAATAAAATACATTACAATTATATTTACAGCAGGATTCTCTCTATTTGCTAAATCATGTAAATATGATACCTGATTTTGTATAATGTGTTATATTGAGTTACACTACAATGCACCACTAAAATGTATAAAGTGTATTACAAATACTACTAAAACATATGATATGAAATTAATTTGCATGAAGAAATGCTACTTGTTGTGAATTGACACACTCATACAATATGAGGCGATTTAAATTTAGGGTTAAAGTGTCAGGCCATTAGTGACCTAGTCTCGTTGTGTACTATCAAGATCACAAAATACTTTTGAGATGATGTTCAGGTGGAATTAGATGACATAATGATTATGCTTATTTGGGAGTAATAGAGTCAACACAACTTTTTCACTGGCATTCCCACCTGGGGGTCGTTTAATGATGGAATAAGATTGAATAAAATTAAAATATCCAATAGTTTCACCAGTACGTAAATGTGATGCTGACCAAGCATCGCAATGCATTCTTCCCTCTGAATTGGAGGCAGGTTTGTTTCTGCTGGGTTCCTAGCTGGGAAAACAGATGCTGGTGATGCGGGGCTGGTAGGAACACAAATCCCAGAGCGACAAAGTAGATATTGCTAGGGTGGTCTGATTCTCTGTATATGCTAAAAGCTCATAGGTATTCTTGTAGGAGTAGGGATGTTAGCTTCCAACTGGCTGTCCCATTTCCTCAACTGCATCTAAAATAAAATTGGTGAATACAATAGTTACTCAAACATATACAATCGCTAATGTATTTAAATCACTTCAGAGGAGAGCATCAGTTAAATTGTTTAAATTTAAAACGATTTACCCTCAGAAAAGAGAAACATAGTATTTGTGATGTTAACATTCCATAATGAAACAGCAAAAGAAAGTGCATTATAGATAAAAAAATAAAATAATTCATAATCTGAGTTTACCTCCATGTCAATATAACTAGCAAAAGCAAGGCATTTCAAGCTGTCCACAAATCAAACTATCATATCATTTCGTTATTTAGCCTGCCTTGAATGCTTCATGTATGCAGAGACAAAATTACCTTGTGCACAATGAGCCTGCAAACGCACATGTGTAGACAGCAAGTTGTCACTCTGGAAAATGTGTGTCAAAAAGAATGAATAATTTGCACACCAAGGTACTCATTTGGAGGCTGGGAACATACACATTGTGTTGTTTTACATGTCTCTGTAGGTTACCTAAAACTTGTATGAAGGAAAGGTCACAACACTATTCTAACTTCCACCTTTTTGGCAATCCACACAAATCAAATGACATACTTATCTCTTGCGTTTCCTCACAGTCACATAACCTTGAAAAGGTTGCTTCAAAGCTGCTCAAGTACTCACGTACACACTGGTTGTCTTTTTTTAACTAAAGAGCCCTCTAGTGTATGTATGAATACACAACACCAACATTTAAACCACAATATGACAAATTCTTTTATGTCCATCACATACCAACATACTTTCTGTTATGTCTAAATGTCATCAGGCACACAGTCATTGTAGAAGATCTGGAAGTTTTTGTCCACGTCCATCCGACCTTTGAGGAACTTTTCCAGGGTCTTGATAGGCACCTCCACCACTGCATGGTTGACCCTGTCATTCAGGCCATAGGCCCCAAACACAGGGAAGCGGTAGCGTTCCAGGTAGGGTGCATTGTGATCGTAGTTTGGACAGCAGTAGGCCGTCCACATGTACTCTGGGATGCCCACTCGATCCTGGTTGTTCCGCCGGATCATGTTTCCGGATGATGTGACCCCCGTGATGACATAGGCATTGCTAAGGCAGTAGTTGTTGAGGCGTTGCCGGATGCGTTCCTCATGCTGAGCCCACGGGCCGTTGTTAAACTCTCGGATCTGAGGCACCACGTTGGTCAGGGTGTAGGTGGCAGCCTTGTCAAGGGGCTCAGACTGGTGCTGGTCTGGGTTCAGTTGCCCCCTCTCATATTTGGCTACATCTGCAAAGTCCTCCAGCACCGCCTGACTGTCCATGAGATGCATGTGTATGACAGCCAACAGAGGGAACGGTTCCATATTACCGCTGGCTTTGCTGTAGGATAGCTAAGGTGTGAGGGAGACAGAGAGATATAATACATTTTACTACCTTTAGGCTTTTATTATATTATAGCCTTTTGTTCCAAATACAAGCCTGACTCCCTACCCACTGAGCCATCTGTTAAAGAGCTTGATATAGAGTGAAGTCAATCATGCTATTACTAGAACGATATCAAGGTATAAAGGGTGTGGAGAAAACAGAAGCTCACACATTCTCTGATCTAGACAGTGAGCCTTAGTTTGTATATCACACAAGTCCGTATCTAAACAGGACCAGAATTGTCTCCTTTATGTGAGAGCACTGCTGGGACAAAAATTACACAGAATTTCCACAAGGGGGAAAGAAAAACTGTTAGATTTACATTTCAGTTATTTAGCAGCTGCTCTCTTATTTAAGGCATTTGTCTTAAATTATCGAGATAAACAATCATTCAACTTAGCAGGAGGAAGAACAATTTCCTCAGTAGAACTCAGAACTCTAGATGAACCCTTGAAGTGCAACTATTAATCCATTAGAGGCTGTGCACAATATTTTAGGCTGCGGGGAGGCACTGACCTCAGGCTCGTACATCCAGGGCTGATCCATGCTCTTCTCCCCATCGGATCGTTTGAAGGTATAGGCAGAGTAGATGGGCATGTGTCTGCGGGGGTCATAGAGGGTGATGAAACGGGGCTTGTCCTCCAGGCGCTGACAGATCTTCTTCAGGTTGCTGAGCCTCAGGTAGCCCTGTGGCGGCGTGCCCATGTACAGAGAGTCCTTACAGCGCTCTACGTGATTAAAGTCATCCACCACACTACAGCAGGCCCACGGCATCCAGAGGAGAATATACACAGCAACACCCCAAGGCTGCCACCATAGTAAACACATGCTAACTGTATAGAAATAGCCCTCTTTAATAATGCTGTCCTCGACACTCCTTTGTCGATTATTCTGCAGTCTGTCGATGTCATCAGCATACAGCGATCTGGCAGCATTACAGCATTTCTGTCACTACATGTTTTAATGGCTAACTCATATGCAAAGCACTGTTAAACGGTTGGCTGTTACTCAGATGCTTGCAGTACTTATCTTTTTACAACAAGGGGTGATGCAGGATTTACATGTTCGAATGCACTTAGAACGCTATGCAGCTTAATGACACTAGTCCTCCATGCTCAATAGATGAAAGTAGCTCCAGTTCAGAATTATCTTTATTTATCACATCACACACACTCAGACATCAGTTATTCTACTTTGCATGTGAGAAATTGTCAAACATATGGCCTTATTTTCACAATCGTTGTGCTTAAATTTGAATTCTCAAAATGTTTATATTTTGTTTCATCACAGAGAAAGGCTTTTTCAGCCAACAATGCCATCAGCTGAATGAACTTGATGTCTGATCTAAAAAATAATAATGGTGGCAATTATTGTTTGATTTTTTTGAAGTGGCTTTGGCACTTTCTTATAATGCATTGCAGTAAGGCAAATGATGACTCAACTAAATGTAACAACTATTTTTGTAAAATGGGTATAATGACCCCACAGCTCGATGGTTCTGTCAAAGGATGATTTCCTATCAGTCAAACAAGTCTGGATGTCCTGGACTGTGTATATTTTATCTGTAGGCTTGTGTTTCCTTTTGTATCCTGTGTATCATCCTTTCATGTTTATCTAGGCTTGTGTATTTAGTTATCAAGTGACTTGATTTCTTTAAGTATGCTGTGTCTTGTGTTAAGTTCAGTTTATCCATTCCAGGTTTTCGTTTTGCCCTTAAGTGTTCTGCCCTTATATGATCCTTCCTGTATTTAGATTGGTTCCCGCTTCCTGTTCACATTATCCCCTCATATGTTCCTGTTAACCTAGCCCTTTCGTTAATTACATTTCACTGGTGCACTCCCTTAGTGTGTTCTTCTATAGTGTCTCCTATTTAAGTTCTCCTCTGTCTCAGTTTTGTTGCTGGTCATTTTGTTATATGTCATGGTTTCGCCTGTCTTCTGTTACTGTTGTTCATTTTGCATCTCTTCGTGAGTGCAAGTATATTATCTATAGTTCACCTGTTACCAATGTTTGCCTCCCTTTTATTTATACCTTGCAGGGAGTTTCAGTTTGTACCTTTAGTATCATCTGCATGTTTTGTTATTTTTTAGACTCCTCAGTTATAGTTGAAATAAACCTATATTATTGGCAACGCTGGTGCTTCCTGCCATTCCTTGTTCGTAAATGTGACAATATTCATTTTTAAACAACACAATACTAATGTGTTAACTTAGGAAGAATTCATAAATCAATATTCGGTAGAAAATAATATTGTAATAATAATAATTGGCTTGCATGCATCTTGGCATGTGCTCTACCAGTCTTCAAATTGATGTTGGGTGAATTCAAGCATCTCACCTTTCTTTGTTGGTTCATGACCATCGATCTTCCTCTTGATCACATTCCAGAGGTTTTTTAATAAGGTTGATTTTAGAAATATTTGCAGTGGTCTGTTAATTTTTTTCCAGAGCTGCATAGTATTAAATACATAATTGTAAAAAGATATATTATCTAACACACACTGGTAGTTAGAGGCCCTGGTATAGGTTGATTAGAGAACCTGGAATAGTTTGTAGAGGAGGGGCCTTAGTATGGTTTGTGAAGGAGTCCTTCTAAAAGTTGAGGGGGAGCCAGTGGGCCCTGGTATGACTTGTAGAAGGGCATTGGTATGGGTTGAGGTGTAGAAAGTGCAGTCATGGGGTAGCCTGGTTGACACCAGACCCTTCTCAGTTGTAACTGAGAGTGGGTCTGGGCAAGGTTTATTCACAACCCATTTCCATCAATGGACGCCACTCAAATGCCTCTTGGCGAAATTGGATATATCAGACTTTAACTGAATTGAGTCGGCAAGATTGCGACAACATTTTTTTTAGATATGAAGGCTTTGAGTGTGGTTCTTTGCTCAGATTTAAACAAAAAGGAAACTTTCAAATCGCTTAAAACAGGCGCGATAGCTGATTCGAACAAGTGATATTCCAGATTTTCCATCGTTGTAATTGTCTGCTTCAACCAATGACAGTATATAGCTGCGCTATCATCATCGTGTAAAGCCCGCCTCAACGGTTGTGATTGGTGCCTCGATTTGGAAAAATTGGAAATGGGCTTGAATGGACTCTTGGCCAGACTGACTTGCAGAGCAAATCTAAAATTTGCCAGAAGTCCATTAGGGTTCTCTCAGGCTAGTCATGGGGCACTTGATGGGCTAAAGTGTCCACATATTCAAGCACTATCAGTCTTTCTATCTACATTTTGCTTTGCTTTGTAGCCTGAGTTCTCTAATGATCAGAGGCCCCTGGACCCACGCCCCGTTTTTCAGGTTCATAATCCGGCCCTGTCTCTAAGGGCAGATATTGTTTTTGAATTATAGAGAATCCATGTGTGTATTTTTGTAATGAAATGAATTTTTTATATACCGCCATACCGGTATATATATCTCCTTCTTGGGTTACTGCATTTCCTCGAACGGGGTGGAGATGAAAGAGGATCGCATTGAGGCTGTGCGTAATTGGCCAACTCCGACCACAGTGAAAGCAGTAGAGCGATTCCTAGGTTTTGCAAACTATTACCATCGGTTCATTCGTGGGTTTGGCAAGGTCGCAGCTCTGATCCCGTCCTTGCTCAAGGGTTGGCCGAGCAGGTTGCGGTGCACCAAGAAGGCAGACGGGGCCTTCCTCTCACTGAAGGCTCTGTTCTCATCCGCACCTGTACAAGCCCATTCAGACAGTGAACTGATAATTACCTTATAATGCTAGTTGTGAGGGCATGAATGAAGTAAAAAGAAATTGCTGTTTTATACCACTAACAAAGCTCAAAATAGAATCACACTTCCTTGGTAGCATAATGAGGGTCCTTAAATGCAAACTGAAGAATTGAGAACTTTTTAAGTGTACAGACAGATTATTAAATAGAGAGTTTAAAGGACAGTACCATTTGTGTATACAGGCAGGCGCCATCTTGGGAAAACAGACTCGACCAGTCGAATCACGAAAGCTGTGCTATGTGAGCTGAACTGTGACTTGGAATCTCCCATGGCAAGAGGTTTTTGGTCATTCATACAGATCAATGAGCAAGACCTTCAGCTGGCGATGCAAACTAAAATCAAACACAATTGGCTCACAGTTCAGCTCAGGTAGCACGGCGTTCGTGGTTTGACTGGTTGAGTCTGTTTACCCAAGATGGTGCCTGCCTGTACGCGAACAAGGAACAGGACACAAAAAGGTAGTGAAAGCACTGAATGTTCCCAAAGACACTGTTGGAAGCATAGTTTTTAAGTTCAAATTTAAGAGAACAGTGGTTATACTAGCTGGGCAGGGCAGAAAAAGGAAGCAATCAATGGCTGCAACCAAATTACTGAGATGACATATTGTGAAAAATCCTTGAGTGAATGCAAAAGACCTGCAGCAAGACTTGGTGGCAACAGGCACTGAGGTTTCAATGAGCACAGTAGGGCACATATTACATGCAGAAGGTTTCCATGCCAGAACTCCAGGACGTACACCACTACTGATCCAAAAGCACAAGAAAAGTCAGCTCCAATATGCTCAAAATCATATAAAGAAGCCACAGAGGTTTTGGAATCTTTTCTGCAGAGTGAAACTAAACTGGAACTTTTTGGCACAATGGATCAGCCGTATGTCTTGAGGAAGAAGAATGAGGCATACACTGAAAATAACACTCTGCTCACAGTTAAGCATGGTGGTGGCTCTGTGATGCTCTGGGGCTGCTTTGCATCATCTGGCACAGGAAACCTGCTGTGTGTGGAAGGCAAGATGGATTCATTGAAGTATCAGGAAATCCTAGGAGAAAACATAATGACATATTTGAGGATACTGAAACTTTGGCATCATTTGGACATTCCAACTGGACAATGATCCCAAACATACTTCAAATTCCACCAAGGTTTGGTTGCAGAAGAAGTGCTGGAAGATTCTAAATGTGGCCCATGGTGGGAACCCTATAGAAAATCTCTGGAGGGATTGGAAGAAGGCAGTTGCAGCACGCAAACCCAAGAATATTACTGAACTGGAGGCCAATGCTCATGAGAAAAGACTGCCAGTGGCTGGTGTCTGTATGTTAATGTCGTTTGCAGCAAGTCATAACACTAGAAGTGTGCTTTACTAAGTACAAAAGATGCTTGCCATGAAGGGGTTGAATAATTTTGAGACTGGAGAAGTAATTATCAGTTGCATTTTCAGTTGAATTTGGGGAAACCCCTGATGCATTTGTTGTGTATCTTTATTTCATTTGCTTTTGTTTGATTTATTCATTGCAAATAGCTGAAGGTCTGTATTTGTTAATGCAAATAAAATAGATATAGTATGTTAATGCAATAGTAAGTTTTTATAGTTGTAACCCCATATCATGAGGTTTTGTACTGTAATGTGTGTGATGGCTTGAAAAAGCTAAATAAATTAAACCTGGAAATAAACCAACTCATTTGTTTTATTCAAAGAAGTTACACTCTTTACAGCTGTATAATTCAGAACATAATTCAGAACATATTAGTACATTTTACAACCATGTTTTCAACTGTAAGCAGATAACAAGTCTCCATGAATGATTGACACACTGAACCATTGTATGAATCCCAATAGCTACTAGCTGTTTTATGCAGAGATAGAAGTCAAGCCACCATTTGCAGTTAAATAAATAAATAAAAGTTATTTTCATAGAAATGGAATGATTAGAAATGCCATTCCAATTCAAATCAATGTAGCAGAATGGTCAGAGAGATGTCACCGTGACAACTAACAAAAGTCACCATTTTGTTGTGTACTAATCGAATGACCAAGCAAAACAGATCAATTGGGTTTTTATTCATTCCATTTCTATGGTTATTTTTTTTGCTTTTCCAAAGCACTATAAATGTTCTGTTACAAATGTAGAACTTAATGAACTGCCAGTTAATGCCATTCTAATTATTATCCAAACTGCGAGTGAACTAACAACAACTTATCAATTTCTGTAGATACTATTTTATATCAAGGCCAAAAAAGCTAATTTATAATGGAGCTGTGGGATAGCTGAAAACACACAGAGTGGGCGTGCATGGGTGCACACCTAAATTGTGTGGTGAAGATAAAGAGGAAGGGGAGAGGGAGAGATGCAGTTGTCATAGAAGATCTGCAGGTTCTGGTCCACATCCATCCGGTTCTTCAGAAAGTTTTCCAACTCCTGGACCGTCATCTCATGGACTGAGTTGCCCTCCTTGGAATTCTTGGCCAGGGCACCCTGGGATGGGAAGCGAATTCGAACATCATGGGGGGAGTTGCGGTCATAGTCAGTACAGCAGTAGGCAGACCAAACATCCTCAGGAATGGCCACCCGATCCTGGTTGTTACGACGGATCATGTGACCCGTCGTGGTCACCCCAGTTACGATGAAGGCTGTGCCGCGGCAGTAATTGTTAAGACGGACACGGATGCGTTCTTCGTGCTCGCGCCAGGGCCCAATGTTGAATTCCCTGATTTCAGGTACCACGTTGGTCAGGGTGTAGGTGGCGGCGCGGTCATAGGGGTCTGACTGGTGCTGGTCGGGGTTCAGGTGACCTCTCTCGTACAGGACTACATCCGAGTAGTCATCCAGAACTGCCTGGCTGTCCTCAAACTTCATGTGCAGGTAGCCAGTAGGGAAGGGTAACATGTTCCCATTACCATCGACTTCTGCCAGCTGGAGAGATAAGAAGAAGAATTAGTGCTTACAGAATGTAGAGACTACAATATAATTCACATACAAAACATGTTGACTTGTTTATGACAAGTTGAATGAAGTTTTTAGTAAAGAAATGTAAAAAATTGTTAAGGAAAACAAAGCAATCTGTTAAAGTGGTATAGATAACCATCAAACAGTTAACAGCTGTAATGGCTCAATAGCTGTCACTGCAAAATAGGATCTCGAAGTGAGACTAGGATTGAGATATAAAGTAAAAACATGTAAATAGAGGCACACAAGACTTGAAACGTTTTACTGACCTGTGGCTCATACATCCAGGGGTAGTCCACACGGCGGTCTCCCTCAGTCTTCTTGAAGGAGTAGGCTGAATAAACAGGGATGCGTTTATGAGGGTCGTACAAGGTCACAAACCGTGGCTTGTCTGCATAGCGCTGACAAATCTTCTTCAGATTGACGTCAATGATTCCCCGAGGTGGGGTGCCCATGTATAAGGAGTCCTTGCATCGCTCGACATGGTTAAAGTCCTCAACCACAGTGGCTGGTGCCGGAGGTGTACTCTGGAACAGGGCCAACGCCAACACCAATCCACCAACAGAGAACTGCATGGCTCTTACTAACACGACTGCAGGAGAGTGAAATGAAAGACAAGGTGTGATGTTGTAGAATTTAAATGCCACAGACCTGATATGCAAAAAAATACAATAATGCAACAAAGGGATCTCCTATCCAACTAACTCAGGTGATAGGTGAATAAGTGAAGTTCTCTACTGTCCAATCAGCAATGTTATGTGTCAATCTGAACTTATTGTAACTTTTACAACTAAGAATGTAAGAATTTACAGGACAGTATTGATGGAAAAATAGAATTAAACAACATACTCGATAATATTTAAGAAATAATATGATATTTAAAACAAGTCACTGTTTTCTGTGGCTTCCCTTACAATGCAAAGTTGAAGGAAAGCACTTTTAACTGTTGTGACATATTCTAGTCCAGGCCGATATTATATTCTACTACAATTCTTTAGGATTTACATTAACCCTCTTTTGAATTTGTCTACTTTTCCTTTTCTTTTTTTGATCTCATTGAGGTAGCGCTCTGAAGTGGCCAGTGTAATACTTTGTGTTCCATCTGCAGACTTAAACTTGTAGTACGTCTTTATCCTCTTTGCAGACAATCAATCTTGTAAGACTTCTTCTTACATTCACAGCATTAACTTTAGTGCCAAATGTCCCTGCCAGATACTGAGCAAGTGCTTCTTTAGAATTACTTCCAGATTCCTTTAAAGAAGTGTGCTTTGCGTGTATTCAGATGCAAACAGCTTTTTGTGTCTTCCATTTTGGTTTCTCTCTTCAACATTTTCTTTCATATTTCTTTGATATTTCTTCAAGCCATCTAACAAAATATAAAAATTCCTAATTCTTGTGACTGTTTGTGTTAATTTTTATTTGAATTTAATTGTAATTTATATAGTGTTTTCATGTTACACGTTATTACTGTATACTGCTCAGCTTTACACAACTATCCCAGTTGGCCTAGGCTTTTGCATTGGAATATAGTTGACTTCATTCAATTCCTTGGAATTTCTAATCAGAGAATGACCAGATGGCTTTCCATTGGCTTTCACCTATTACAGCAGTTACCTTGTGGTCAGAGCATCTAGTAACCCATAAGTTAGTTGATAGAATTCTCTGTTTTAAAATATATATATTTTTGACAGAGAACACATTCAGCAGTTGCCACAGAGGTATTAACCCCAATTGCTCTGTGGTCATTGCTGAATAGGTGTACTCAGTCATAATTAATGACTAAAATGAGGGTAATATAAATAAATAAGCCAATGTTCAGGGAAATCTACTATGAAGTAATACCCCAGTTGTACTCACAGTCGTTGATAGGCTGGAACAATCATGTTCTAATTATTTTGTCATGAGTTTGTATTGTAATTTAAGCAATTCTTTACTCCTCCAAGAACAGTTTCACAAAAGTTTGTCCTGACATGGTTGATGAACTGTAAAATGTAAAACCTGCTCTCTAATCTAAAACTCTAGAGAACAAATAGCCTTTAGTGGCAAGGCAGTGGAAATTATAGATTATCACAATACCACAAAAGGATATCGCACACAGGAGCATCCATGGTAACACCAAAAACCAATGAGTGTAAGTTGGTGATAGAGTGAGTGAATGAGTGAGTGAATAAGTGAGTGGATGAGTGAGTGAAAAAGTGAGTGAATGATTGATTGAGTGAGTGAGTGAGTGAGTGAGTGAGTGAGTGAGTGAGTGAGTGAGTGAGTGAGTGAGTAAGTGAGTGAGTGAGTGAGTGAGTGAGTGAGTGAGTGAGTGAGTGAGTGAGTGAGTGAGTGAGTGAGTGAGTGAGTGAGTGAGTGAGTGAGTGAGTGAAAGAGTGAGTGAGTGGGGGAGTAAGTGAGTGTGAGTGAGTGAATAAGTGAGTGAGTGAGTGAGTGACGTAAAATCAGTTTCAGATTAGCATTTCTTTCTTTTATCAGAAAGAAAATATATAAGCACTTTTAACCAAGGTTTTAGGCAAATAGCATGTATATTACTACTATAATTTTATTGTAGTCATAAAATACAATTATCCTGAGCAGCTTAATGCTCCCACCCTAAGATAGCTAGGTGGAAGAATTACACTTGATATTGTTCTATTAATGACAGAAAACATGAAGGAAAAGTAAGGTGAAATACTTTATTAATTTCAAATGTAATATCATGTTAACAGTCAAAATGATTGAAAATTGTTTTTTAAAGTAAGGATAAAAAGAGCTAATGAAGAACAAGGATCTCAGGTTATAAATCTATCACGTAAATCCATAATGGTTTATGAATTACATGTTCTTAAATGGTTTATAAGTATGCAAACAGTCAATTATAATTATTTGAAATTCTTTGATTTGTGTGTAAAATATTGTGTTTCTTTAGGTTATAACATGTACTGTATTTAACAAGATGTCATGTAGGCTTCTATGAAATTGTGCCCGAGAGAAAACATCTAAAGAATTATTTAACAGATGATTCAGACAACACACCATTTTATTTCAGAATAGGTCCAGAAAATTAAACCAAACAATAAGTATAATATCAAGGCATGTGCAAGCCATTATCAGGGGGCACACAGTTATCATAGAAGATCTGAAAGGTCTTGTCCACAAAGGTGACACTCTTCAGGAAGTTCTCCAGCTGCTGAACAGACATCTCCAGCACTTCAGGATTTCCTTTCTCGTTGAGACCGTGGGCTGCATGGGCCGGGAACTTGGACCGCTCCTGAAATGGTGCATTGTGGTCAAAGTTAATGCAGCAGTAGGCTGACCACAGGTAGGTAGGAATGGCCACGCGATCAATGTTTTGTCGGCGGATCATGTTCCCGGAGGTGGTGACCCCAGTGACCACATAGGCGGTGCCCCGGCAGTAGTTGTTGAGGCGGCGGCGGACGGTGTGCTCATGAGTCTTCCAGGGGCCGATGTTGAACTCCCGGACCTGAGGGACTATGTTGGTCAGGGTGTAGGTGGCAGCCTTGTCACTGGGGTCAGACTGGTGCTCTTCAGGGTTCAGGTGGCCACGCTCAAAGATCACAGTGTTTGAGTAGTCCTCCAGCACAGCTTGGGCATCCTCAAAACTGCGATGGTTGTATCCTTCCGGAAAGGGCTGCATCTCCCTCAGGGCCGACACTGTGGAGAGCTGATTGAGACCAGAGAAACAGGAAGAGTGCTACTCAAATGATCGCTCTTCAAAAAAACGCATACAATTTTATCCAGTTTTTTTGATGGAACATTATATTTATATATCACTATACTATAATGTACGCATATTGAATTTAATTGTGCAGCTATCTTAAATTTACAGTAATGAACACTCTGATCTAAATCAACTTACTCTATTTAAGGGCATGCGCAGCTCTGAAAAGAATTAAGAAACAACTGCAAAATCATCAGTATCTCTGGTTTTACTATTTATTGATAGGTTTGTGGGTAAGAATTTATTTCATAAACTACTAACAACATTTCTCCCAAATTCCAAATAAAAATGTTGTCATTCAGAGCATTTATTTGCAGAAAATGACACCTGGTTAAAATAACAAGAATACAGTATTTTACAATATCAAATAAATACAAATAAAATAAAATATTATTATTATTATTGCTAATGTGTTCATTTGGGAAGAGTTCCGAAATCAATATTTGGTGTAATAATAATATTGTGGAAGAATAATAATTGGTTTTCAAGCAGCTTGGCTTTGCTTGATGGTCTATTCACCATCAATCTTTCGTTTGATCAGATTACAAAGGTTTTCAATGGGGTTGATTTAAAAACACATTTGTAGTGGTCTTTTCATATTTTCCAGAGCTGTATGTTCTCACTGGCCCCCTGTGGGAATCAAACCGATAACCCTGGCATTTGCAGGTGCCATGCTCAACTAACTGAGCTAGGTAGGGCCCAATAATTATTAGTTATTAATCTTTAAGAACAAGCATAAGGCAAGAGTAGTAGAGATCTTACAAGAGATTCTGTAAGATACAGTCAAAATACCTGTGGTTCGTACATCCAGGGTACATCTACGATTTTGGTGCCATCAGAACGCTTGAAGGTGTAAGCTGAGTAGACAGGGATGTGGTCAAACGTATCATATAGGGTGACGAATCGTGGCTTGCCATTATAGCGCTGGCAAATCTTCTTCAGCGCTTTGTCCTCAAGTCCTAGTGGCGGTGTGCCCATGTACATGAACTCGCGGCACTCCGGTGAGTAGTTCTCTTGTACTTCTGCCTCCACCATGACCAGAACCAGCATCCAGGCAAGCAGATGAGCTTGCGCTAAAATGCAATAAACCATGGAGGAAATTGCTGAAGAACTGGTGCAGTGAATGTTTTCAGTATACTTATACTGAAATATCTTTTACCTCTCTGTAGATAGTGTAGGTAGGCTATGCAAATCCCTTGGGATACATAATTGTGTGTGTGTGATCCAAGTCTGTGTGTAGATGTGTGGACCAGATGTCCCCACAAAAATGAAGAAAACCTGAAAAATTTGTCCCCACAAGGCAATTTGGCAGGTCCCGATTAGGGAAATGCAATGTTTGGCTCCAGGTTAGGTTTACGTAGTACTTAAAATTGGACATTGTGTTTGAATTGGGCTTACTTTTGGGTTGATGTATTACTGGTTAGGTTCAGGGTTAGGCATTAGGCCTAGGTTAGGTTTAGGCAACAAAGATAGGTTATTGAGGTTAAGGTTAGGATAAAACTATGATTACGGTTAAAGCAAGTGTCAGATTTACACTTTAGGGATAGGGATAGGGAATAGGAAACATAGATGGTTGCCTCTGGTCCCCACAAGGATAGAAAAACAAACATGCATGTGTGTGTGTGTGTGTGTGTGTAAGTGCATGTACGTGCCTGCACGTGTGTTTTTGTGTGTGAGAGAGAGAGAGAGAGAGAGAGAGAGAGAGAGAGAGAGAGAGAGAGAGAGAGAGAGAGAGAGAGAGAGAGAGAGAGAGAGAGAGAGAGAGAGAGAGAGAGAGAGAGAGAGAGAGAGAGAGAGAGAGAGAGAGAGAGAGAGAG
>JACXGM010004293.1:0-17528 GCA_016801145.1 Umbra pygmaea | reverse complement strand
CTCTAACATTATCCTCAGTTCTGGAATCTTCCCCAATAGCTGGAACCAATATGTAATTACCCCATTACACAAAAAGCGGAGATAAATGTTGTAATAATAACTACAGAGGAATCTGTGAACAGCAACCAAGGAAATCCTCTGCACCATCGTTACTATCAGACAAACATGTCATCTGTGAAAACAGTATCCTGAGCAAATGTGAAATTGACAAAGGTTTTCTGATGATTTGTGGATTTCTAAAAAGCTTTAGATTCCTTTTGGCATGAGGGCTTGCTGTACAAATTATTAGAAATGCCAGCAGTGTTGTGGCAAATATGATGCTGCAAGTTCAATGTACACAAACAAGTATGAAGTCAAAATTTTAAGCAAACACAGATTATATTTCCCCGGGCTGGGGTTTGTGACAGGGATGCAGCTTAAGCCCCACTTTTTTCTACATTTTGATGAATATATTAGCTAGAGTTAATCTACCCCCAACTGAATTTTGTCATCCACAGAGTTCCTACTTTCTTACATTTTACCAGTAAGCATTTGGTCTCATGGGCCTTTTTAAATATCCCCTGCCAAGCACACCATGGGGTACTGGTACCCCTGGTTGGGAAACACTGGGATAGAAATACAGCACCGGAAAGCTCATCTGCACCTGGCCTCACCATACTTTAATCGAAAATAAAACGTCTGTTATTTGCATATGATCTGCTGATTCTGTCTGAAACCAGTGAGGGCCAACAGCAGGATTTATATTTTCTTCTCAAATTTAGACTGGGCACTAACTGTGAATCTCAATAATGTATCAATGTTTGAGGTTACACTTTATTTGGAGAGTCCAAAATTCCATCTGTAGGTGCTCTAAAGATCATTTGTTGATGATATGACTATCAACAAACTATCAACAATCTATCTGTTGATAAGCAACTAATTGTGTGGTTTAAGGGTAGGGGTACGTTTAGAATATGTTTTAGGGTAATGGTTAAGGTTGGGGTTAACAGTAGGGGAATGGTTAAGGTTAGGATTAGAGTTAGGGTTAGGGTTAGTGATAGTTTGTTAAAATGTTGTTGATAGTCTAAAGATAATCTGTAGAGCATCTACAGATACAAGTTGGACTGTCAAAATAAAGTGTTACCTTGTTTGATAATATTAAAAACAAATATTTCCCTCTAATCATACAGACCCCAATCAAACATAAAAAACTTGCATAACAGCTACGCTAAATACTGAAATGTACAACCTCAGCAGCAAGATTTGTGATGCTTTGCTATAAAACAAGGGCAACAAAGGGCAGCTTTGTATGCTTGCTTATAACTGTTTGCATGTTTTACTACACTGTATATGTCCCATAATGTAACACACACATATATATATATATATATATCGTCTTTGAAAATATTTTGTATAAATATATATACTTTGTGAAATGTTTACTTAGTATTTAGTATTTTCCATTTTCATGTTTTATTTTATGTTATTTATTACATTTGAAATGATTTTGAATTTAAAAATCGCTCTCCAGCCCAGAGGAGTCGCTAGTAGAAGAATAGATAGGTAAAACCATGCACAAACATTTAAGAGAAGAACCGAACGCAGCTGTCAAATGACGCAAGGAGGACGGCCATTTTTCTAAAACACAAACAAGACGAGAAAGCGAGTAATGAAAATATTCGCAGCGAACGTAGGTCAGAGGAAACTATAATTATTCAAACGTGGTTCAACCAAATATTCAACATATAGTTGCAAGAAAGTAACCTGGAGATATACAGGTCATTGCAAAATACACGCATATGTTGTTAAAAACAGGTTTCAACTACTGTAGTTCCATTTCGATTTCGTAAGATTAGCAGCTACCAGCTAGCTAGTTGAGCTGGCTAGCTGGCTTCTTCAGCTGGCTGGCTGGTGCGACCACCTTACATCGAAAAGGTGAGTGTTTACATTTTTTAAATGATTGTCACAATGCTGGACAGTGCACATTGTTTCGTTAGTGGATCTTGTTGAAGTAATTGTATGTAGCTACATTAAGGTTGTCCGCGCTGTGCAGCTATGTTAGATCCACACCAGTTCACGTTAGAGTCGGTACAGGCCGGAGCAGCGGGCCGTCATTCACACGTATCCTGCTGGAGATCATTGTGAGGGCTGCTCGCTGAGTTTCATTAACTATTTAACTTTGTTTTCTTGTAACAAGTTACCAATACGGTGGTATTAATTTAAGTTACTTGTGGAAATGCGTAGTTAGCTGTGCTGCTAGAAATGCAGAAAGTACTGTACGATTTTTTATTTACTCAAATTATAACTAATAAATGTACTAAAACCCGCGCCCATTACTTATCTAAAGTGATTTATTTAAATGTGTGAATAACAATTATTCTAAGGTTCGAGTTGGTTCGTTTATTGACTTTGTCGAAAGTCTATTGTTTCATGTAGTTATTTAAAACAACTTAATCGTTGGCATCGAATTGAGCGCATTTTAAATTGACCTAGATAAAACAATATTCAATGTACTATCTAGCTAGTTGCCTAGTTACGTTGCCGAAATTATTTATCTTAACCAGTTTGCTTTAACGTTGGTTCACTAGCTATATTTTTGCATAGTTCTTTAACTTGCAGTACATAGTACAGTAGTTTATTTGAACGGAGATCAGGAATTAGCCTGGCAGTTATTGTAGCGAATGAGTTTTGTAGCTAGGGACTGCAACTGAAATTGAAGTCAAAACACCAGTTACATTGTAACACATCAACAGGCATACATATATTCTGCAGATGTGGTTTGATCAATATATGAATGTTGCAGATAAACACAATCTAACTTTTGTGAACAATAAATATATTTTTTCTCATTTCCGCAGGTTTTCGGAGGAAAGGACGGGAAATAGAGGGGGAAATAATCAAGCAGGAATTAGAAGACAGTGAGAATAATAAATGCATGTGGAGAAGATAACCTATCTCCTGGTCTTGCAGTTAAGCTTAAACTCCAGTGTTGATGTAACTGTTGGTGCTATTGGTCCATGAACATTTAGTTTTGTTTTCATTTTTTATTGGGGAGGTTGTCACATTTCACCATCACCTCACTCAACCCCTTTCCCTGAGCCTGGCAGCTATTTGCTCAGCATAACAGATTATTGTGGCCTGAGCACACCCACTCCAAACCACTGCATACAGAAGAACCAAGTAGCCTTTTACTCTCATTCTAATTGGACCAAACGGGTCCATTCTTCTGGATAAGGTTAGCTTTCTACTCACACATATTGCATCTGTTAATTTTGGGGGATGTATGTTATTAAGGGTTTCAGCTTTGCAGCACCAGATTGGATGGCACTTTATTAATAACACACTGGACATATTTGTTAAATGGCTCCATGTTATGGTCTGACTAATGCCTTTGTTGTGCCAACAGAAGCCTTGCGCTCCAGTGGAAGAGAGGAGTATGACTGCTGAAACACTTAACTTCGGCCCTGAATGGTGACCCATCTCTTCTTTCTTGAAATAATTCATTCCTTTTAATCCCTCATTATCTTCCTAACCTAGATCAACTCTTGTTTTTCGTTGAATTGATTATTGCTGAAGTGATAACAACATTTTGACTTTGTTACTGATACCAGAATACGAATGCCGTCTTTAGGCCCAAGTTAATATTTTACATTTGATATTTGCATTTAAAAAACTACCTTACCGGCATCATTTATATTTTATAATTGTGTGACAATGACATTCAGCATAACATTTGTTACGATCGGTGGCTTTGAATTCCTGTCTTTAGAGCACTTCCTGCCCATGATAAAATACATCAAAAGTGCTACCGTTTACACCGTTACCTAGCAACGCATTGCTCTGCTGTAAAAAGCAACAACAAACATCCCCTTGACTCCTGATCACCATTTTGCTTGTAGCAGTGGGTGTCTGCACAAATGCTAGTGTCTTCAACACGTTTGAGTAGGTATTTCACTTGTAAGGAACATCTAAGGAAAGCATTTCTCCCAGTAAGATTTAGTTTGTTTATGCTCTCAATTTCTTCAGTTTAAGTGTGAAGATGTGTAATTTTAGATTATTTTCAGAAAGGGGAATAGTTTGGCAACTTAATTAGTGAGTGATATGGAATAAAATTCTAAAAATTTGCTTTAATGTGATAAATCATAAAGTTGGTCAGACTAACATAAACAGTAAAACATTTGAATACAATTGTCTAAAGTGTAGCTATGCTAGGCTACTTTTCCATTAGGGTGGAATAGGGGAGCGCCCCCCTTTCCAGAGCACGTGGTTAAATTAGAACAAAGGGGTATTTTCCATCATAAGCTATAGGAATGCCAATGGTCAGTAAACCGAAGTATCCAATGTTGTAGTGGTTCCATCCTGACTTTTCCTGTTAACTTTTCCCCTTAATGTATTTCTTTACTTACCGCTTCTCAACACGCTGCATTCCTTCCTCCTTCATGGTCACCTTCACCTTTGTGCACATGTCTGCATCACCTGTCATACATCAGGGAAACACAATCACTTCTACAGGCTTCTTTCACCTACCACTTGTATGGGTAGCTAAAATAAAGGATTGTTGCAAGGTGTCCTCGATAAATGCCTCCATCAGGATGTTTTTGCAATTTGGACTCATCTTTTTTCTCTACTCACAATTAATAAGAGCACTGCAGAACCTAAATTCTTGCTAGACTATATTGCCACCACCTCTATCACGATATTGTACTCAAATATTATCGGCAGTGTATTGTGTTACTGTGTTTTCATTTTGCTCCTGCTTGTTGCCCGTAGTTGTCTAGGGGAAGATAATGGGCGATGCATTTCCAACCTAAACTCTAAGAGGTGAAGATAAATAAATAGATATGCTCCTACACATGGCCCACTATTATTACAGTGAAAATGATTGCATTTGACTTGTTTGTATGCGTATCACTAATAGGGGTCTCTTCTCCTGCAGGCTCCGTGCACTATCCAGAGGGGGGAGCGTGACGTCCCCCCCTCCTTCTCCAGCAATGCCAAAGTCCAAGCTGGCCGATTACCGCTATGGCCGCGAGGAGATGCTAGCACTTTATATCAAAGACAACAAGGTAAGCACAAGGTGGCGTTCACAAATGATTCCGATTTGAGGGTTTATATGAAATGTGTTTGGCTGGCTGTGATGAATGGGTATGAAGTGACACAGAGCGTGTTTGCAGCCACCAGAGGACATGCAGGATAAGGAGTTTGCTGCCATCCTGCAGGATGAGCCGGTGCAGCCTTTAGCTTTGGAGCCCCTAACGGAAGAGGAGCAGGTATAACCTTTGGAGTCACAGAGCTGTTACTGTTTATTGTCCAATATACAAAATGCTAAATCAAAGAACAAAACTATTGTTTGTAATCAAGAAGCATAACTATACCAAATGTTATTACTTCCACGTTCGGTTTCCAACTAAATGCAGTAGTAAACAATAGCCACTGTGACATCAACAGTCTGTTTTCAGTAGATATTGACTGGAGTGTTGGTTAGACCTTCTCGCATGATCCATCAGCAATGACCACAGTGCTTTTAAGTGTCAGGCCCTGCCTCTTGACTGTAAATTACTTCCATGTGCTCAAGTAGTGCATCGTTTGGAGCTGCCAACATTAATTCACAACTCAAACATGCATTTAAGTAATATCCTTTCCAAAAACAACTGCTTTTCCAGGCAAATGTAGTCACTTTGAATAGTTTAGAAAAATGAATTTAGGTGTGCAGACGCTGCTTCAGTGCAGGTTGGATTAACATAAGTAATTGTGTGTCATTCTCCCTTCTGTCCTGCAGAGGAACTTCTCCATGTCTGTTAACAGCGTGGCTGTGCTGAGGTTGATGGGAAAGGGGGGCGGGGCTGCCCCTGCTGCCATGGCCAGGGGTCGGGGAGGAGGCATCAGAGGAGGTAGAGGTCAGTTAGTCACCACCTGCATATATCAGGAAGGTGCAATGTTACACACACAGCTGTGTTCCCCTAATGAACGTGCCTGGATCGGCTGCTTTATGTGTGTGCGTGTGTTGGTGCAGGAAGAGGGAGAGGGGACGGGACATTCTACCCAAGAGCTCCTGGTGGTCCGGATGACGGAGAGGTGGGCTTCGGTCGTGGCCGAGAAATGCTGCGAAGCCAAAGCTGGGATGACAGGTAGACACACTGTCCTGTTAACTGTTCGGAAGTGGAGGTTGAGAGATTAATCAACCAGTCCAATTAATGTGGACCGATGTGATTTTTATTTCTATAATAATCTATGCTTTTGTACCCTAAACCGTTTTTGAGTGAAGCACTTCCTCTAATTTGATAGAAAACAATGAAAAGACTGCATGACAGACGGACAATTTGTCACACATTCCAACTTGAAAAGACCAAGTCTGCAGAGCAGAGTTTCTGTTGTGTGAATTTTACGATGGTGCTGCGCCACGGCAAAATACTGCCGTTATTAAATAATAATAATCTAGACATTATGAATTTAGGACTACTTGCATTTGCTTTTCACCTAGATAATCTGTTCTTCAGGTTTTTTAGCTTGTTATGCTATTATCTGCATGCATGAGGAAATCAGACCCCACTGTCCTTGTGCCAATCAATCCGATCCCTTGTCAAAATTTCTCAAATTTTTATGGTTGCCCATTTTACCTGCTTCTTCATTTTGTCCTCAAAGTTGATGTGTTAGAAGCAGGACAAATGGGCAAGCATAAGGATTTGAGACTTTGACAAGGGCCACATTGTAATGGCTAGACAACTGGGTCAGAGCACCTCCAAACCTGCAGCTCATTGATGCATGTGGGGAGCGAAGGCTGGTCATTGTGGTCTGATGGAACAGGTGTGCTTCTGTAGCTCAAATTGCTGAACATGTTCATGCTGTTTCTGATAGGTGTGAACACACAATGCACAGTTTGTTGTGAATCAGTCAGCTGTTTTGGTGGCAAAAGAGGGACCTACACTATTAGGCAGGTGGTCATAATGTTATGACTGATTGGTGTATGTTAGGCTACTACAGTTGTTTGTCAGAGTAAGGCAAGTTCACTACAAGACAGAAGCTATGTTATTCATGCATTGTATAAAGAAATTACACCACAAGTGTTCATTGTTCATGAAAATTATAATGATCGCCTGATTAATCTGTATCTGTGTTTCTGGTCTCCCAATCGGTATTGGTATCAGCGTTTAACTAATCGGTCGACCTCTATTCTGTAATACTGGCCGCGACCCCAGATGACTAGGATTCATACGATCTACGATAAAAAAAATGAAGCTCTTTATCTCCTATCTTCTGTCAGAGCTGAGAGACCACGGTTTGAAAAGCCAATCAGGCGCACGGAAGTTGTGCGTTCAGGGTTTGAAGAGGCGGGGCCTGTGGGCAGGAAGGACTCCTGGCGCGCCGAGAGCGACAACTGGCGTACGCTGAGAGAGGAACAGGAGGAAGAGGAGGCGGCAGCAGTGGCCGCAGCTGGAGGAGGAGCTGGAGGAGGAGCTGGAGGAGGAGCTGGAGGAGGAGCTGGAGGAGGAGCTGGAGGAGGAGAGCAGCCGCCAGCCTGGAGGGTTACAGGCGCCCGCCGTGACGGTACACACACGAGACCAGTGCATCGATTTATTCCTTTAATCAAACTGCACTGAAATATGATGTCAATGCAGTTAGATCTATCATATAGATTTATCATATAGGAAATCCTGTATCTAGATGCTGTGTTACGAATGCAAAAAGATGACCTTTTCAACCTCCATATCTAAAGTACATTCCCTGTTATGCACTCAGAGGGCGGCCCTCGCTCTGCAGGATGGCGTGACCACGGCGGACGAAGGAAGTTTGAGTTTGACTTCCGTGACGGAGAGGGCCACCGCAGAGAGGACGATAGAGACGGCCTGCCAGAGTGGTGCACCGATGAGGAGGACGGGGAAATGGGCACCTTCGACTCCTCCGGGGCTTTCATGTGCATTAAGGTGTGTGTTCGTCTGCTGGCTAGACTGGCGTCACTTCTCTCTGGGATTGTCAATGTGAATTTGCATGTTAACTTTTACGTCTCCTAGCAGAAAGGCTCCAAGGACGCGATCACTGAGGAGGACCTGGAGTTTGAAGCTCTGGAGGAGGATGAGGACAGTGGACAGGCGGGCAAGGACACCTATGCTGACAGAGGTCAGATTGGACCCTGGCTTTAGGACACCAGCACCTGAATATCTCTACAGCGTTGATAGTAGAGTAATACTTTCCTCTCCTGGTTTCCTCCCAGATGACTCTAAAGTAATAGCTGATGGTGAAGACCAGTACAGGACTCCTTCTCCTCCTGCCAGCTCTGCCCCTCCTTCCTCAGACCCCGCTCCCTGTGCCACAGAAGCCCCTCTACCCCACCCCTCTAAAACCAACACTGTGCCTGCTGAAGGTATGTTGTGCTGCTCGGTATCTGTGCTCCAGTTGCTGTTACCAGCAGTCTGGCAGCTGACACTCTGTGCTCTACAGGCTCCTCCCCTCCAGAGAGTAGTGCCCAGGTCAGCCCCGCCTCCTCCTCCACCATGCCCTCCAGTCTGATGCCTCCTCCCTCCTTCATATCACTACTCCCCACAGCCGGAGGAGAAGCTGAGGAGGACGAGGGGATGAAGCACCTTCAGCAGGTAGGGGCATCTCCTTACCCAGTCAGGTTAATGTAGCACAGCTTTCCCCTGCGTTCAGCTGGACGCTACCCTGGAGTTCAGCCAAATTTTGACCTTGTCTCTGTGTCGTAGGAGGCTGAGAAGATGGTGGCGTCTCTCCAGGATACGTCTCTGGAGGAGGAGTGTTTCACTCAAGCCCTTCAGGAGAACCACAACATCAGCAGCCACGTGCACACACACCCCGCCTCACACTCGCACACACACCCCGCCGGACACACACATTCTCACTCGGCACACCGAGACAGTGCCCTGCCGCTCTCCCACGATGCGGCCATGAAATGGTTCTACAAGGACCCCCAGGGAGAAATCCAAGGTACCAGAGCCGCACACAGGAACACACATTCACTCCTACACACTACTCGGCTCATCTAACTCCTCTGCCCCCTCCAGGTCCCTTCTCCACGGTGGAGATGTGCGAGTGGTTCCAAGCGGGCTACTTCACCATGACCCTGCTGGTGAAGAGGGGCTGTGATGAGGGCTTCCAGCCCCTGGGTGAGGTCATCAAGATGTGGGGGCGCGTGCCCTTCTCCCCCGGCCCCTCCCCTCCGCCCCTGCTGGTGAGACAACCCCCACCGCCCCGGGGGTCCTCTGTGAGTGACGCGTCTGTCCACTGGGAGTCTGTCACTGGGCGGGGGTTGTTAAGTGTCACTGCTGTTCACTGCAGTGTGTTTGGATCTGGGTGTGTAGCTTCCTTTTCAAACCCTTGGGAACAACACATCCTAGGCCCTGTTTAGACCTGGCTGAAGAGACTCATCAGCGGCTCATAGTTTCCACAGTCCTTCACAGGATCTCTGACAGGAAGAACGTCTGCCAGCCTGTAACACTCTGCTCAGTTTATCTGTCAGTTCAGTAGTGCAGAGATACAGCTGTAGTGACTGAATCATTTTCTGTGGGTTTACAATCTTGGGTTAAATCCTATGTGGCTACATCGGGTGTAGGCTGGTTTGTCTGTTATAGCTGACTGCTTGCTTTCTGTCCTGTCTGGAGAATTTGGAGGATAGCAGTGTAACTGGGATGCTTGGGTTTTAATTCTGTAGTCAGTTCTGTAACTGTGTTCACCAGGGCAATATGGACCAAGAGCTGCTGAAGAAACAGCTGGAGCAGGCTGCTACTGCCGCTTTGTACCAACAGATACAGATGAGGTTCCAGCACATGAACAGGTAGGCACAAGCACAGAATAGCCTTTATTCACGGAGGACATTCACACACAGCCAGAACTGTACTTTGTGTGAAGGCAGACATGGCTGAACGTATTGTTACCCTTCCAAAGAAAACAGATTTTCATCTTCAGTTTCAAATTATGAAGTACTTGGTATCCACCATTATTTTACATGCAGTAGTTTAGAAACGTCTACTAAAAAAGTAAAATACATGAAAATTGCACAAACAAATCTTAACCTAATATTACGCTGTCTATAGCTCAGAATAAGATTTCTACAATCCTCTACTGTTTTTGATACTTTTTGAGCAAACTGCTCCAACCTATTTTGATGGGTGTTTGATGGAATTTAGAGCATGACTCTAAAAGGCCACTTCAAATTTTTTCTCTTCATCCATATGTGCTTTTTGAGGTATGTTTTGGATCATCTTGGTGGAGAACCCATGACCTGTGACAGAGAAACAGCGGTTTGACTCTGGGCTGTATGTTTTGCTGCAAAATGCCTTGATTGTCTTCCGATACCTTCATGCCCTCATGGCACCTAGTGACAGAGGCAGCAAAGCATCCCCTGAGCCTCCTGTCTCACAGTAGTGCTGGTGTTTCTTTCTTTGAAAGCTTAATTTTCTTTTTCCAGTGAACAGTTTTTGTGATTAACCAAAATGCTCTACTTTGTTTCGTCTTTCCAAAAGACATCTTCACCCACTGTGGCTTGTCCTCTCCAATCGTACTTCTTAGTGTTTCTCTTAGTGGGGTCTTCCTGGGTCTTCTACCATGGAGCCCATTTCCAGTCAGACCGTGGCGGATACTGACTTGAAACTGTGCTTTCTCCACCATTTGAACAATCCTTCTCTTCATTCTTGGGTAAAGTTTCCTCTTGCAGCCACATCCAGGAATGTTGGCTATAGTCCCATGGTCCTTAAATGTAATATTATTGGCAACAGGACTGACTGGAACATCAATCTCGTTAGAGATGGTCCTGTAGCATTTGTTGGCAATTAGGGCTGTGCGATATTTGACTTTACACATAGTCGAATGGACATGTCCAAACATTGTCAATATACATTATGTTTAATCTATTTATGCATGAAATCGGCATTTATTCTATGTGCTATGAAGGGGAATTGGCAGAAATAACACACCTGCCTCATATTAATGCAAATTTATTAACTTAATACTGCAAATGAATATACCTGTCAGATATACAGTCATATGCAAAAGTTTAGGCACCCCTGACAATTTCCATGATTTTCATTTATAAGAATTGGGTGTTTGGATCAGCAATTTCATTTTGATCTATCAATTGACTGAAGGACACAGTAATATTTGGGTAGTGAAATGAGGGTCATTGGATTAACAGAAAACGAAATTAGATGGGTGCATACATTTGGGGACCCCAAAATAAATATCATCAATAGTTAGTTGAGCCTCCTTTAGCAGAAATAACATCCTATAGATGCTTCCTATAGCCTGTAATAAGTGCCTGTATTCTGGATGAAGGTTTTTTTGACCATTCTTCCTTGCAAAACATCTCCAGTTCAGTTAGGTTTGATGGTTGCAGAGCATGGACAGCACGCTTCAAATCCCCCCAAAGATTTTCAATGATATTCAGAAATGGGGACTGGGATGGCCATTCCAGAACATTGTATTTGTTCCTCTGCATAAATGCCAGAGTAGATTTCGAGCAGTGTTTTGGGTCATTGTCTTGTTGAAATATCCTGCCCCGACGTAACTTCAACTTTGTGACTGATTCCTCTACATTATTCACGAGTATCTGTTTGAGTGGAATCCTTGCGACCCTGAACTTTAACAAGATTCTTAGTACCGGCACTGGCCACATAGCCCCACGGCATGATGGAACCTAATTAAGTAAAAACCAAATTTGACTGTGGGTAGTAAGTGTTTCTAGCCTGGTTGACACCAGACCCTCCTCAGTTGTAACTGAGAGTGGGTCTGGGCAAGGTTCATTCACAGCCCATTTTCAAAGGGGCGTCACTAACTTACACCGCTCAAATGCCTCTCGGCATCCATATATCCGATTGGATATATCAGACTTGCCGAATCGAGTCGGCAAGATTGAAAACATATTTTTTTAGATATGAAAGCTTTGAGTAGTGTTCTTTGCTCGAATTTTTTACAAAAAGGAAACGTTCAAATCGCTTAAAACAGACGCGATAGCTGATTTGAGCAAGTAAAATTCTGGACATTCCATTGTGGCAGCCATCGTTATAATTGTCTGCTTCAATCAATGATAGTATATAGCTGCGCTTTTGTCATTGTGTAAAGCCTGCCTCAACGGTTGTGATTGGTGCCTCGATTTGGAAAAATTAGAAATGAGCTTGAATGGGGTCTTGGCCAGACTGACTTGCAGAGCAAATCTCAAATTTGCCAAAAGTTTGTCAGGGTTTTCCCACGTTCAAGTGTTTCAGCAAGTGTTTCAAAGATGCCAACTCCATCTTTGTTTCATCAGTCTACAGCACCTTCCAAAATGAAGGTGGCTTGTCCAAATGTGTGTTTGCATACCTTAAGCGACTCTGTTTGTTGCGTGTGTGCAGAAAAAGCTTCTTCCGTGTCACTCGCCCGTACAGCTTCTCCTTGTGCAAAGTGCACTGAATTGTTGGACGCACAGTGACACCATCTGCAGCAAGATGTTGTAGGTCTTTGGAGGTGGTCTGTGGGCGTGTTTTGACCGTTCTTACCATCTTTTGCCTTTGCCTCCAATATTTTACTAGGCCTGCCACTTCTGGCCTTAACAAGACCTGTGCCTGTGGTCTTCCATTTCCTCACTATGTTCCTCACAGTGGACACTCACAGCTTAAATCTCTGTTCTAGCTTTTTGTAGCCTTCCCCTAAACCATAATGTTGATCAATCTTTGTTTTCAGGTCATTTGAGAGTTGTTTTTAGGCTCCCATGTTGCCACTCTTCAGTGGAGAGTCAAAGAGAACAACAACTTGTAATTGGCTACCTTAAATATCTTTTGTCATGATTGGATGAACCTGTCTATAATGTTCAAGGCTTAATGACTATCACCAAACTATTGTGTGTTCCAATTAATCAGTGCTAGGTAGTTACATGTGTTCAAACCAACAAAATGACAAGGGTTTCAGGTATTCAATGTATGCACCTGTCAAATTTCGTTTTGATGCATATTGCACATTTTCTGCTAATGAATGAACCTCATTTTACTACCAAAATATTACTGTTTTCTGAAATTGCTGATCCAAACAGACAATTATTTGTAAATTAACCCAGTGGAGGAGTTTAATTAATGTTTCATACAACTGATGGCAGCACAAAGGCACACAACAAATACACTGAAACCTGTGAAGCTATATTCAGTAATGAAACAAACAGCAAAATACAGCTATGTAATTTTAACCAACGTGTTGCTCTAATGGAGTGAGTTACAGTTATATTTGTTATAGTAAATACATAAATAATAAAACGGTGGGTTTGACAACATTATGCCGGCACTAAACTATTATTAAACAGGAGACGCGCTTCAAGTGTATAAAAAATTATTACATTATAAAACAAATTGGCCCATATAATATGGTAGTAGCCTTCTAAATTATTTAGTATGTTTTTGTATAATTCTGGCTTCTATTCTGCCTGAATATAGCCTACTTTACAACTGTTTTGGTCAGTCGTTAAACGTTTTAATGAATCAGAAACGAGAGAGAAACAATGTTTAAAACGATGTTTTGAGGAAGAAAAACTCTGCTCTTCCTCACCTGCAATTTGACCTGCAGTTTTTAATTTTCAGTTTAAATAATAAAGGTAATCCATAGGCTACATCTAAACGTAGTCAATTGTAGAAAATTATAAATAAGCTATACGTCTTTTGTTTTCAAAAAAGAAATTTGACCCTAGTCAGTTTGACGTTTTACTTTGATACTGGATTCCTTTATTATAAATGTAGTATACTGTACATTGTCTTTACAGCATGTGTTTGTTTGTGACAAAGCCCGACACGTCCTATCTGTGACAACCCAACTCCCTATTGCATTCGTCTGTCTTGGCAATTTTGTTTTGCGATTTCTCCTTTTCTCAATATTAGAGAAAAGGAGAGATTAGTGCAATATTAGTGCATCTGCATGCACTGATCTGCACAGTATCTTAATTAATATAATTAAAATGTAGTTAAATTTTTTAATGTTAAATATTCCAATGTTATTGGCATGCCACTTTACATGCCAATTAATCTACGTCTGTAATTCAGGCATCTTTTGCACTAACAGTACTTATACACTAGGGGTGGAACGGTAAACAGAAGTCACAGTTCGGTTCAGACATCAAGGTTTGGTACAAGTTCGGTACTATGGAGAGAAAGTGTCATACAGTTTCTCCCCTGAGCTAGCACATCTGGGTGATTGCGTCTGATATCCGTTAGCATATTAGATGTATTTCCACTCACATACCCAACAGCTGCTGAACAACGCTGACACACAGTCATCGTCTTATACACCACTCTATTGCCTGTACTACTTGTAACCGATATATAAAATCTATGACTGTAACTGACTGGGAAACCAAAGTTTTCCAAAACTTGCGATCTTCGAGGTCGGCGGGTCCTCTAATTTTTGTGGGTCGCCACCAATACATGTCCTTAGTGCTGACTCATTAACCAGACTGTCGATCTGAAAAAAAACTGCATACATAGGTGAAGCTCTGCTACTTAGCTTCAGAGCTAAGGCGGGGCTACAGATTAGGTGTCCATAAACAACGTTCGTATCTAACGTAGTTCCGCATTACATGAATTACTTTGCACGTAAGTTTAATTGATTTTTATACCGTGTGTTCTCCGTTTAAATTCATGCACCGAACCGTTCAATATGAATACATGTATCGTTCCACCCCTATTATACACCCATTGTTTATTCTGAATATCTGCACCCTGTATTTGTTTTTTTCATTAATGCGTAACTATATTCAATCTTGCACCTTTGTGTTTTTGTCTTGGCCAGGTTGCCGTTTTCAAATGAAACTGTTCTCAATGTGCCCACCTAGTTAAATAAAGGTTAAATAAAGAGATACTGTCAAGGCCATTTTAGAATGACAGTATCTTTTCATAGAAGTATCTTAAACAATAGACATGCGTGTATGGATGATGAAAGATCTTTTCATTTCAACCCTTTTCAGGGCAAAGTATGCATTATTTGAATAAAAAGCCAAAGAACCAGTACTTTTGGCTGTCTTTGTAAGTGTATGTACAATATCCCAAGTGGTGAGCAATAAGAATGCTGTTCATGTATTTTGTTGAATTGCACTTTTCAGGTCCGTCTAGACAGTATATGCATCAAAATAGGTCTAGACTGATTTGACAGTAATATTGTGCATGTATACAATTAGCAACTTGGTCTGTTAATGTGGTGGGTCACTGAAAGCATCAAGGCGTCTAAATGTGTGTGTTTGCAGGAGCGGTGATTCCAGCATGATGCCGTCGATGAACAGGTCCATGTCAGTACCGGACTGTGGGTCCATGTGGGACATGCATACCTCAGCCTCACAGCAGTCAGGTACAGAGTAACCCTGCCTTCATCTGCTTTGTGTTCAGTGTGCCGGTGTGTTCGTAATGTTTGTCCTCTATTCCAGGCGGTGAGGCCAACCTATGGGACTTAACCATGAGTAATTCCACTCAGGGGCCGACCCTGGAGCAGCTACAGAAGGTACTGCCTTTGTTTCACCCTGTCTCCGTCTGTGTGAGTTTTCCTGTTACTTGACTCAATCTTCACCCCCCCCCCCGCCAGCTCCAGGACCGGCGCGAGGCTGAACTCAGGGCCAAGGAGGAGGAGCGCAAGCGGCGTGAGGAGAAGAGGAGGCAGGAGGAGGAGAAGCGTCGGGAGGAGGACGAGCTCTACAGGCGCAAGCAGCAGTGTCGGCAGCAGCAGGAGCTGATCATGAAGCTGCTCCAACAGGCGGCGCCCGGGGGTGTGCCGGGCTGGAGCGCACAGGCCTCAGCCCTCGTCAAGCAGGGCAAGAGCCTCAGCCTGCTGGAGCTGGAGACTGAGAGGCTGCTCAAACAGCAGGCCCAGCACCACCGGGCCCAGAGAGAGCGGGTGAGGAACCACAGCCTCCAGGGCTACGTCAGGGTCTGTCACACTGTCTGATACAGTGACCGGTAGTGTGATCCGTGTCCTTCTGTTTCCTCTGTGTGAGCGCAGCATGGAGGCCTGTCTGTCGGGCAGTGGGGTGATGGCGCTGGCTCTGTGGGCATGTGGTCTAGTGGGGGCATGGAGCCCAAGGGCAGCTCTGGAGGAATGGGGGTCTGGGAGGAGGCCGTGAAGAACCAGAACAGCCTGCGCAACATGGGCATGAAGAACAGCCGTAGCAGCCCCTCCCTCAGGTACTGTGTTTTTGTGTGCGCGGTTTTGTGTGCGCGTTTTTGTGTGCGCGTTTTTGTGTGCGCGTTTTTGTGTGCGCGTTTTTGTGTGCGCGTTTTTGTGTGCGCGTTTTTGTGTGCGTTTGTTTTGTGTGCGTTTGTTTTGTGTGCGTTTGTTTTGTGTGCGTTTGTTTTGTGTGCGTTTGTTTTGTGTGCGTTTGTTTTGTGTGCGTTTGTTTTGTGTGCGTTTGTTTTGTGCGTGTGTGTGTGTAACACTGTCCTCTCCTGCCTGCAGTGAGCAGTACATGTTGAGGAGGAAGCGCACGGAGGACGAGGACAAGCTGCTGAAGCTACTTCAGGGCATGAAGCCCCAGGATGGATTCACCACCTGGTGTGAACAGATGCTGCACGCACTCAACACCTCCGCAAATAACTCCTCCTCTTCCCTGGACGGTAACTAATGCTGCACCCCGGCGCCGGGTCCCGCTGTCTGATTATATAATAACCCATCAAAACCCCTAAAATGAACTCCGTAGTGCCCACAGTCCCTAAGATCTTTCAATTCTTTGGGATCGTGAGAAGATCCTTGATTCATTGTTAAAAACCAGCAGACACCTTGGAATGAGTTTGACAGCTGTATTGTGTCATTGTGCCTGTTTCCCGTGGTCTGAGCTGCCTTTTCTCTGATAACAGTGGCCACAATCGTGGCCTATTTAAAGGAGGTGGAGTCTCCCTACGAGGTCCATGACTTCATTCGCTCCTACCTGGGCGACACCGTGGAAGCCAAAGAGTTCGCCAAGCAGTTCCTGGAGCGCCGTGCCAAACAGAAACAAAACCACCAGAGACAGCAGCAACAGCAGCAGCAACAGGTTTGTTGTAGCCCTTTAAAACTATATACCCATATTATTTTATGGTCTTCAACAGGGTTGTTGTAGTGCTTAGCGGTAACCCTTTAAAACTATATACCCATATTATTTTATGGTCTTCAACAGGGTTGTTGTAGTGCTTAGCGGTAACCCTTTAAAACTATATACCCATATTATTTTATGGTCTTCAACAGGTTTGTTGTAGCGCTGGGCGGTAACCCTTTAAAACTATATACCCATATTATTTTATGGTCTTCAACAGGGTTGTTGTAGTGCTTAGCGGTAACCCTTTAAAACTATATACCCATATTATTTTATGGTCTTCAACAGGTTTGTTGTAGCGCTGGGCGGTAACCCTTTAAAACTATATACCCATATTATTTTATGGTCTTCAACAGGTTTGTTGTAGCGCTGGGCGGTAACCCTTTAAAACTATATACCCATATTATTTTATGGTCTTCAACAGGGTTGTTGTAGTGCTTAGCGGTAACCCTTTAAAACTATATACCCGTATTATTTTATGGTCTTCAACAGGTTTGTTGTAGCGCTGGGCGGTAACCCTTTAAAACTATATACC
>JACXGM010004292.1:0-38532 GCA_016801145.1 Umbra pygmaea | reverse complement strand
CCTTAACCACTCAGAAACCTTGCTGTTAATTCGATTTAAGCCTTTCCCAAACCCCTAACCTAACCTTAACCACTCAGAAACCTTGCTGTTAATTCGATTTAAGCCTTTCCCAAACCCCTAACCTAACCTTAACCACTCAGAAACCTTGCTGTTAACTCGATGTAACTTGTATTTAGGGAGTAAAAAATGATAAAAAGCATGTTTGCAACACGTCTGCATCGCGTTGGAATAGAAAACAGAATAAGTGTCCGCCTGGATTCGAACTCGCAATCTTTGGTATGTTAGTCGCATGTTTTTACGACCGCCCACCATCCCCAACCTGCCAACCTGCAAAATCTAAGCTGTTTACACTCTGCTACGTCATCATGCGATTCTGTGAAACTTTCGGACATTCCGTGGAACTGCCACGGACTTTGAAGTTAAGTGTCCGTGGTAGTACCACGGATTTCTAGGAGATCACGTTGTTAAAATGAGAAACTCACCAAAATGCCATTATCAAAACAACTAATTGAAGTTATAGTGACTTATTTCTAAGTTTATTTGGGTATCTGTAACATCCATATGCAGTTGTAACCATTTCATAAATGCCAGGAGCTTTTCATGGGTCAAGGGTGGCACCTCATTCGTAACATGCCCCGGCAACCCATTATGCCAAAATGTCAGTTAACTCAGCACGTGCAACCTCAGTTAATTCTTGCAGGTACCTAACCCAACTTAAGGAGTCGCCAGAGCGCAGTGAGTCTTGACAAACCTTTCCTGCCATGCCTGTACGGCCCTGGCGTCTATGGTGTGGTGCGGGCAGGATTTGATCTTGGCTCGCTGTGATGCAAGCGCACAGCTGTACCACTCAGGAGGACTCGATGTTACTCTTAATAAATGGGATTTCAATCTCACTGTGTTTTTCCCGGAACCTGCAACTGCCAGTATACACCCCATAACAATTGAGTGATTTTAACTTTCATCTGGAATATGATTCTGAATAATGCAACCATCTCACTCTTTCAGTGTCTCCTCACCATGTTTATTTGCTTTGACAAAAGATTCATTAGTGAGCTCCAGCCATCTAGGTAATTGGGCCCATTTATTTCAAAGGTACATTTAATGGGGACTCTTTTTTTTCTTCTCCCAACACCGGCGTGGATTATAGTAAATGACAATGCACCTTTCTCACAGTTCTATTTTCTTCATTGTAAAGGTGGTCAATTTTTTTGAATTAATCCTGCTTTTTCTTTCATCTACAGCATTCGATAAATTGTCTGGACCTTTTAAGTTAATAGTGGTGGCAGCATTGTAGGTGTGTGTGTATGTGTGGTAGGTGAACGTGTCCTCAGTAGCTGCTCCCAATGTATTGTAGGGGGGTCATGGCAGACACCCACAAGGCTTTTATTACCTCCAAAAAACATCAAAAGCCACATAAGCAGCCAAGGTGGAGAGAAATTACTTTCTGTGTGATTTCTCTCCCTGTCCCTCTCGTGTCTGCTCTCTCCTTTGTGTCCATAATTGAGGGTGATTATTTTAACAGTGAAAAGGGTAGCAGGTAATAGAGGCTGATTAAATACAATGGACAGCAGGCATGAGACCCTTAAGACACTGCAATGTAATAACACAGAGTGAACATGCATTCCCTACAGGGTCTATCCACTCCCCTTATTTTTCATGACACAGGGCCAGATGTAATTTAATGCATTTATTGTGGTGTTAGTCCTTATATTGACAGCTGTAAACAGTTGTGGTTAAATTGAAGCTTGCAGCATGCCATTGACGGCTACAGTCGAGCTGTGTTGTGTTACAATGACCAGACGGGGCAAACTTCAAAATGAAAAGAATGTTCTCTCAATTTCACATGCACACAACACATGCACGTACACACACACACAAACACACACACGGACACACATATCAATAAGCATACGTAATGCAAGAAAATATATACTATCATCTGGAGACCACAGTCTGACAAAACAGGGATTAACGTCTTGAAAAAAAAACATGTCAAAGATCGACCATTACTGCCAAATACCATGAAATCTTAATACTTCAAGACTTAACCATGCCTATCACAGTGCCAACAACAGGCATTCAATTGAAGACCTGTTGGAACAGATGGAATACCTGTGTTTTGGCAATGACACTTTGATTTCAGAAGATGTTGTCCTAAAAACACTACAGTATAAACACTTATTAATACTTAGAGAATGTTTTAGTTAAATATACAGGTTAGGAAAATGTATGGTGACTCTAAAGACTTTGAATACTATACTTTGGAAGTGATCTGTTGTGTTAGATTAAGTCAGATTCTTAGCAGATCTGAAACCCTTGGGCCTGTAATGGTCCTTGTTAAATAGGGATGTCAGTATTGAAAGGAAATGCTCCTTACAGGAATGCTCCAGAGTAAATTACATGTTTAATATTGTATTTCAAAAACGTAAAATAGATGATTTATGTCATATAGAATGCATTTTCTGCCAATACATTCGAGAACAAGCAATAGTAATGTACATTTCAGCGACTTCTGTATCAGTTTGCACTATAAATACCACAAGGTCCATATTTCAAAATGAACTAAGTGCTCGCACCCTAGCGCGTAGCTTCCAGAGCGTAAAGCCTTTGGCCTACTTAGTCATTATATCGATTACACTTATGGTAAAATCATCAATAATTCTCACCAAGTCAATCGAGTTACATAACCTACCTAGCTTTAAATGGTACAGATTGAGCAGTATTCTGTAAGCCATTACTTTTTTATTTTACTTTGGTTTATCCAAGTTTATACATAAACACCAGGCTGCTCTCATGGCGATACGTAAAACCGTAGAAAACAAACATTTGTACACATGTACGTTTCCGGAGTCAGGGAAACGTAAAGCCACGTACGATTCACGAAATGTAAGAAAAAGTCAGTTTACCTTAATCTTACCTTCAGAAGCGTCATGCACCAATTTTTTTTAAGGGGGCACAGTGTGCACAATACACGGAAACAGGTGCCTCAGTTTCAATGGGCATGACGCCTCTGCTTACCCAAACCGTAACCTAATTTTACCCTAACCTTAACCTAACTAACCGTGCATATTATGCCTGAACTAAATGTTTACCAAGTACATTAAATTGTAACCGATTGGTCTATTCTTGGAAATTTTCCAGTAGAATGATGATTCATTACGTAAAATAACTCACATTTTGATTGTCTGCCTACTTAATGCAGCAAAATTTCCGCATTCTCCCCCGAGACAATGCCCGGTATCAGGTAAAGCAGCTTCCAGTGACATCCCCCCATTTTTCTTCTCTTACAATTGGTCTTGTCCAATTTCCACTGACGCTGCTTTGTCGGGCCCCCTCCCCTCCTATTTGGGGGCCCCTTCCTACCATGCGGAGTCACCTGTGCACTCGATTGGAGGCCCCCAAGCAGTCGCTTAGTTCGCTTATGCCTAGAACCGGCCCTGGACAGCTGCAGGATGATGAGGGGCGCTCACATGGTTCATCCAACCAATACTTTTTTCCGCACTGCTCATTCAACATGGAGGCCTTTAGTCAGCTCACACATGGGATGATTACATTCATCAACTATACTTCTGATTTAATTTACAGGCACCCAATCTGCACACAAGGAGTTGCAGGAGAGCTATGTGGCAAGGTAGATAATTTGACTTAATCCTGGGCAGCGCTATGCCAATTTGCACTGCCTTGTGCTGGAGGTCCAGGGAAAGTCAGATGATGACCCATAACCAGGCTCGAACCACTGACTATCATGACGTAGCATGTCCTGCAATGCAACGACTTATCCCACAATCCCACGCGGACCCCTGTGTTTTTTTTACCGTATCAGTAATGGTAAAATCTGTCAAAAATTCTCACCAAGTCAATCGAGAGTTTATCCCCTACCTAGATCTAAATGGTAAAAATGTATCTCTATTCTGTGAGCCATATTTTTTATTTTACTTGGCGTTCATCCAATTATATACATAAATACACGAGACATTATGGGAAGCTAATTCACTACTACTGGGTCGACTGACTACATCAAAGCCTCAGACAATGCACATTTTTGAGCTAGCTAGCTAGCCAGTCATCGTCTACTCCTAAGGTAACTTTCAGTCACTATTTCCAACCAAGTCGACCAAGAGCTATACACCCTAGCTAGCCTAAAAATGTACAGACTGAGCAATATTCTGAGCCCTTACTTTTAATTTTAAGTTGTGTTCTTTCAATTACAGTATATGAGCAAACAAATTCAATGTAGATAATGTTAACCAGTTCCAGTTGATTTTTGGGATAATGAATAGAACTTTTTTAAAACATCTTGGCCCATATGAGCATCGAAACTTGAATTATCTAAAAACAGATGTAATCACCTTCTTGGCTGGAGACGGTTGAAAGCAAAACCTTTGCCTTGTCCCACTCTTTACAAAATACTTTCTGTCTCTGCCATTGCTGGGCTCGAACAGTGGCCACTTCCAAGCAGCCAACTGATAAAATTCCTGCCTTTGACATGTATTTTCATCAGTTTATTTGGGCTAAAACATGTATGGTTGGATATTACCTATCAATAAAACTTCATAGTTGAAATTGTCCATCTCGTTGGTTATTTCGTCACTTGCACTAGCCATTGTAGAATACATATTGCCTCCAAATTATTTAGCTATGTATTTAATGGAAGAATGCAATACGTAGTATTTTTGAACTCACTACTGATGTTTTCTTCTCCAATGAACTTGATTCAGGGGCGGGACAAAAATAAATCAGGGAGTCAACTGAATTTTTCAAAAAAGTATCTAGTGACATCACTGGAGTAAAGATTTGAAACTTATGGTGGTTGAGTTGGGAACTACTGAATGAATTGAGGTGTTATTAGTGACTATCATGTCAGAAACATGACCGGCACATTCATTTTATGTGTTTAGAAGTCTTGTTTGTGTCTTAAACACCTGTCCCTCAGACCAGGCAGGATGTTCCAGGCCTCTTCCCATACAATTATCCATACCAAATTCAAAACCAAACCCAAAGCATTCCCAATGATAACTACCCCAATCCTACTTACAGTAAAAAGCATTTGCATTCTCTATTCCCCTGACTGGGGCCTGGGAAATTATCCACATAGCTGGTAAATGTAAAATTCATAATCTCTAAACCTTCATTACATTGAACATTATCTAAAGCAGACCATTATCAAACCTCCTTCATACAAGTAATATAATTGAATTATTAATGAACACATTCCCAATAATGCCATTATAACAGGAAGGCTGTATCACTATGGGAAATCATTTGCAGAGTTGCTAGCAGCACCATTTCTTACTGTGAATCTGCCTTACACAACAAAATAATGTATTCGCTCAGGAATCATGGAAAGGCTTTTTAGAAAAAGATATTGTAGTGCAAATTGGCCAATGACTGTTTGCTGTGGTGGAAAATACGCAATGAGAATGAGGACAATGCACAGGTAGTTAGAGATAATATGCATATGAAAAGATCTTGGTATTTCCAGAGCTGACTTCTAACGATTACCAAAATGGCTTTTTATCATGATTTCTCATTACTGTGCTTCTACTTCAATCAATGATGAGATTTTTGTATGGAAGCACTTATGCATGCATTTTTACACAGTGCTTGTAATGCATTGGATTGGACATTCAATGGATTTTAATTTATACCTCAATATAAAATGAAATAAGGAGAGTTACAATTTCTTCCTAATTAGCACATCTACAGTATGCAGAAACGAAAGGTGATTTAAACACAAAAAGGATACTTCAGCAGTCCTCACAGGAGAAAACTTTATAGTTGGAAGCTGTCCGACTCACCACACCTGGACAGTAAAGTACATTTCTGTTTGATTCATTGACTGTGCTTAAAAGTATTTTGTTAGCATTGACAGTCTAAATCTTGCTCTCAATTGCCAGCTATTCTGTGAACAAGGCATTTGTTTTGAACTGTAAATTGACTGCCAGGCTCTAGGGAGTTGGCCTATCTCTCCCTGGCTACTCTCAATTAGTGTGAGTACTTAAGCGTCCCTGTTTTCTGAAGCGACATCTTGTCTAGTGTTACTGTTCTTTACCTGCAAAGGAGTCATGTCGCCGAAAGTAAGATAGTTCTGCTGAGTTGTTCGAGGAAGGTAAGAGAGGTTGGTAAAATTAAAGGACAATTACAGTGCAATATGAACCTAGGGGTTAATAACACATTGGTACTGATTTGACTGTTCTCTGGGATATGTTTTTATGTTAATCGAATGTGCCCAGTTTTAGTGTGAACTGATAATTACCTTATAACACTAGTTGTCAGGGCATGGATGAAGTTAAAAGAAATCACTATTTTATACCACTAACAAGGCTCAAAATAGCACCACACTTTCACAATAGCATAATGAAACCGAAGCATTGAGAACTTTTTAAGTGTACAGACAGTTTATTAAAAAAGATAGTTTTAAGACAGTACCGTTCACATATACAGGCATGCTCCATCTTGGGAAAACAGGCTTGACAAGTCAAACCACGAACACTGCATCACCAAACCTGCCCATGCACTTACTAATTTCTCCCCTCACCAGATGACAATCTGCAGGTAGTTAGATCTGGCCGCACAACAACATGCCCACTTGATCCCATTCCCTCTTCCCTTCTGGAGACCATCTCCGGAGACCTCCTCCATTGCTTCCCTCTTAAAGAAACCAACACTAGACCACTCTGATGTCAAAATCTACCGACCGGTATACCTCCTGTCTTTTCTGTCCAAGACATTTGAGCATGCAGTCTCTAAACAACTCTCCAGTTATCGCTCTCAGAATTATCTCCTCGACCCCAATCAGTCAGGCTTCAAGACAGGCCACTCGACTGAGACTGCTCTACTCCATGTAACTGAAGCACTTCACAAGGCCCAAGCTAACTCTCTTCTTTTCTCATTCTTCTAACCCTATCTGCAGCCTTCAACAGCCTTCACATCCTACTATTCACCCTCTCAGATGTCAGCATCTTTGGCCCCGCACACTCCTGGATTGCACCCTACCTGACTGGCTGATATCTCTATGTGGATGTCAGCACACCACTTCAAGGTCAACCCTGACAAGAATGAGCTGCTCTTCTTTCGTGGGAAGGCCTGTCCTGTCCAGTCCAGTACATGTCAATCACAGTTGAGAATTGCACAGTATCTCCATCTCAGCGTGCATTGAACCTTGGTCTGACCCAGGACGATTCCCTCTTGTTCTTTGCAAACATCAAGGTTGTCACCCATCCCTGCAAGTTCATGCTCTATAACATTCACAGAGCACAACATCACCTCACCCAGGAAGCAGCCCAGATAGTCATCCAGGCACTCGTCATCTCACTACTGGATTACTGCTACTCACTCCTGGCAGGACTCCCGGCATGTGCCACCAAACTGCTACAACTCATTCAGAATGAAGCGGCTTGCCTAGTGTTTAACCTTCCCAAGTTCTCCCACGTCACACCACTTCTACATACAGTCCACTGGCTCCGAGTTGAAGCTCATATCAGCTACAAGGCGATGGTGTTTGGCTATGGAGCAACTCCCCCTACATTCAGGCAATGCTCAAACCCTACATCCCTGCATGGGCTCTCTGTTCTGACACCTCTGGGCTCATGACCGTCCCACACCTTCAGGAAGTCAGCACGCAATCGAAGCAGTCAAAACTCTTCTCCTTCCTATCTCTTCAATGGTGGAAGCAGCTTCCACTGGAGGCTAAAACAGCAGTCTCTACCCATCTTCATGAAATTTCTGAAAATATTCCTCTTAAATGAGTTGTATTCCATTTATTTTGTCTTACAATGTTTTGTTATCTGTATGATCTTTCTCTAGCATTGTTTTTGCCAATTAAATGTTTCAAAGTTTGAATTCTCTTATAACTAAGTTGTGGTTGTTTCACCTGGTTTATCCTAAATGTATGCACTCACTGTAAGTCGCTCTTAATAAGAGCGTCTGCTAAATGAATAAAATGTAAAACATAATAGTTCCAGTTTGAACAATTTTTGGTTTCTATAAGATAGTTATGGAAACAAAATTGTTCCACGTAGAACCAACATAATTTTTCTAAGAGTAAATCTGATTTTGGTCAGGTCAAGTCTTCTGTGCATAGGCCTACATTGTTCCTATTGCTAAGGAACTATTTGTTATTTTTTTATTACCACCTTGACTCTGTTTAAGTCTGTTTTATGTTCCTACCTATAAATTCCTTGGAATATTTTGTATTTAATACAAATATTACTGAGCTGGTGAGGAGACACAATGGAGAATTGGCTTTTATTTAAAGAAATATATCATGTATTTCATCACAGTATAGACAGAAAATTGCACAGGCCAGTCTTATGTTGGTGCTTTTTTCTGGTGATATACTATACTCACAAACCACTTAATTTGGTACACCTTTTCAACTGCTCATTAATGCAATTATCTAATCAGCCAATCATGTGGTAGCAAGTCAATGCATTTAGGCATTTAGACATGGTCAGGACGATCTGTCTGACGATCTACTGGTATTTTCCCACACAACCATTAAATAGGGTTTACAGAGAATGTTCCAAAAAAGAGAAGATATCCATGAATGAGTGGCAGTTTTCTGAGAGGTCAGAGGAGAATGGCCAGACAGGTTCGAGCTGATAGAAAGGCATCAGTAACTCAAATTGCCACATTTACAACCAAGGTCTGCAGACGAGTTTCTCTGAATGCACAACACATCGGACCTTGAAGCAGATGGGCTAAAGCAGCAGAAGACCAGACTGGGTGCCACTCCTGTCAGCTAAGAACAAGAAACTGAGTCTACAGTTTTTGGATGTACTGGGACAAAGATTTGGCCTGGGACAATGCGATGGAGCTGCCCGCAGAGGGGGGGGGGGGGGATTGGTGGCACTGTCCGTTGGCACACGCATGCTGGCTGTATCTGTCGCACCCCGCATCCGTCACTCACCATCTCGGTTTCTCCGTACCTCCTAGGGATCACCAAGGAACTCTCTCTCTACTTCTCTTCGGGTGCTGCAGCCAGGACTGTAACTGGCCGACCGGCTGATGAATTAAAATTTGATGGCCCGTTCGGCCCGGAATGAAAACTCCAAATCGTCCCGATGGCCAGTCCGTCCCTGCATACTGACCAAAATTGGACGATAGAAAATTGGAAAATTGTTGCCTGGTCTGATTGTTGCCTGGTCTTAACAACATTAAGTATCGATCCATCCGCCAGACTGGTGGTGGTGGTGTAATGGCATGGGGGATATTTACCTGGCACAATTTGGGCCCCTTAGTACCAATTGAGCATCTTTTAAATGCCACAGCCTACCTGAGTATTGTTGCTGACCATGTCCATCCATTTATGACCACAGTAGAGTATCAAACGCAATTATCTCACGAACCGTACATGCTAGGTACCGTTTATCACAATTATCTCACAAGCTAACGCTTGGTAACATTGGAAAGAGGAATATTAGATGCAAATAATGAGTGGGGGCTCATCTCTGTGGGTTACTCACAGCCAGAGATATCGCGCCTCAAACTGATGATGGTCTTTCTTTTTGACAAAAAATATCACAGACAGGAAGTAGGAAGTGAAAATGACAAAATAATACATGTACAATGATGTCCTCAGGTTTCAGTCTGTTGGACTTAACCCTCACCAGTGACACTGTTGTGTTGAAAGTACAGTTCTCTAAATTGTCTGTCGTTAATAGATGCTCGCTACAGACACGAAGTTCAGGGGCTGTCGGAGGGCTAGCCAGTTTTAAGGCAGCTAGGCGTGAATTGAGGGGCTGGTTTCTTAGTCAAAGGTAGCCTGTAGACATTTATTTTAACCCCAGCTGCCTTAGCCCTATACCATTCATTACTGCAGCCAGAGGCAATGCAGTATAAACCCCCCATAGGCCTGTTTCCTCAGTCATGTCAGTTAGCCTCAGACTCATTACATGGTATGACTGAGTAGCTTACCATACCAGTGACGTAGCCGATTTTTGAAATCCAAAATGGCGGCGCCCATGTAACAAAAACAACACTTTCAACATATCAGTTTATCCCTTTTAACAAATTTAGCCATTTTAATTATTGTACCAATGAGAAGAAAAAAAAATGTCTGTTATATCACCTTTACATAAAATTCCAGTTCAGTTCATCTTTAATAATCAAAGTTCCAACACTCTTTCCAACAGTTCCAACACTCCATTTTAGTCCAGCCAGCAACCCACATCAATATCGACCTGTCACTAACTTCTATCTGCTAGATACGACCCCATTAGAAATGTGTATGAAGAAGTGAATCGCTAAGTTATAACTAAGTTATAACTAAATTAATGTGAATAGACCATTTTTTCAATGTATCCATTTTTGTAAACATTCTGATCATTTAAATATTTCTTTTAAAAACACCAACAATCACAAGAAAGGACCTCCAATGTCTTGCAAATACTCATGTAGCTTATTCCCTGCTTCTAAAATAGACTATTGCTGGGTATACTGTCAATGGGTGCGAAGACCTAAAAAAATACAGTTGTAAGGCTTTATGAACACAACATGTTTCAAAAGGGTTTGATGATGATGTGCAGACATACTATTTGAACACATGGGGGAAAAAGCAAGCCCAGTTTGTGTCCATCATTTTGTAAAAGTTGGATACCAGCAGCAACACTAGGGGAACTATCTCTATTACAACATTATATCACAAAGCAGGCAGTTGGTTATGAAACTTGATGTATTTTTCTACTGAGAACACTAAAATATGTACAGCAAGCTTTGGAGTGAATTCCAAATGTGATCTTTATTGATGAACTAGGTGTTTGAGAACACAACTGAATAGAGAAACATATCTGTAGGTGTTGGGCCCAGCCTTTATAAATCACATTCCATCCAGTCCTATTCAATTCCAGCCCTGTAACAGGGAGAGATGTCAGGCTCCTGCTGTAACATCCCCTACAGAGACCCTCAAAGAATGGTCGGTTTTTCACAAAGCAAACAACTTTTACTGCCCAGAGGGTAGCCCAAGAAACACCTCATCTATTAACTGAAGAAAAAAAGAAATAAAGAAAAAAGAAAGCGAGAAGGAAAGAATGAAAGAAACAACAAACATTTATTTGCTGTCTGGCCTCCATGCTGTTGTCACTTCATTTTTATATGATTTATGATTGGCTACATTGGTTGGTCTATAGTAAAGAAAGAAGTGAGCTACATGGTTGTTACCTGTGTAGATTGAGGTTTTCATATTAAAATATGTACATCATTTAGAATGTATGCAGATATGACACTATATATATATATAATATAGAGACTGTTGACAAATTAAAAGAAAAACCTGAATAATCATAGCAAATGCAGATTCTGTGGTGGGCATTTTTCTGGGATGGTTTGGGCCCAGTTGTCCCCTTAGAGGAAAGGGTCACTGCAAATCATTACAAAGTAATTATGAGTGACCACCATTATCCCATGGTGAAAAATTTCTATCCAGATCGGAGTGGTCTTTTCCAGGATGACAATGCCTCCATCCACAGGGTTTGATGAGTATGAAAATGATCTGAATCATATGCTAGGACCTTCAAAGTTACCAGATCTCAACCCAATTGAACATATTGGACCATCTTGTTTGACACCACTCTCCACCACCATCCAAACAACAGATAAGGGAATACTCTTTAGAATTTTTTTAGATTGATGTTCCATCCCTCCATTAGAATTACAGAGACTGAATCCATGCCAAGGTTTCCCTCTGACATCCTATGATGACCAAACACCTTAATAAAACATTTAATGTTGGCTTTTCCTTTCATTTGTCAGCCGTCTGTACGTTATTCTTAGAATTACAATATTATTATATTATATATTATATACCTTTCCATGAATGCCATTGCTCTTACAGTACTTTATAATGACATAATCTGACATTGGTCACCTACATGTAAATGTATTTTGTTTCCTTTACACTGAATAGAATCGGAAAGAGGAGATGTAGCATTCTTAAAATAAATGTTTGTAGACATTATATTGACAAAAATGCAAACATTATGCAAAAACAACACCCTAACACCCCCCAAAAACCCTACATAAAGCAAATACATAAACATTTAAAACACAGACCAGGACTAAAACACGACAATTTGCAAGGAAAAGTTTAAAGGACAACTCCGGCACAAATTATCCTAGGTGTTAATAACACATTGGTACCAAGCCGACCGTTCTCTGGGATGTGTTTTTATGCTAATCGAATGTGCCCAGTTTTAGTGTGAACTGATAATTACCTTCTAAAGCTAGTTGTGATGGCACAGATGAATAAAAATAAATCGCTATTATAGACCACAAACAAAACTCAAACTAGCACCACACTTCTACGGTAGCATAATGAGGCTCCCTACATGCAAACCGAAGCATTGAGAACTTTGTAAGTGTACAGACAGTTTATTAGTTACATAGGTTAAAAGACATTAGCGTTCGTGTATACAGCCAGGCACCATCTTCGGATAACAGACTTAATCAGTCAAACCACTGCGTTGCGCACCATTCCATTCACTCCGGTCCCGAGCGTAATACAAGCCCGTCCTCCCGAATTAAGATCCACCGACCGTGGCTGAAATGAATGACCGAAAAACCTCTTGCCATGGGAGATTCTGTCACATGTTGGCGTGCGTGGAGAGAGGAGATCCAGGCAGGTATGTAGATGGTTTGTCTTGTTTGATGAATAGCTCTCCTCTCTCCTTGAGCGTAACGATCCATAATGTATTGTAGTGAAGCCAGACAGGTACAGGATTGCACAACTTAATTAGATATATATATATACACACGCTCTAACGTGGCGAGGACGCGGTTAATATATACATTTTGTAAGCCTGATCAACTATACATTCACAAATACCTACGTGCGACCCATAATGTGGGGAAGACACACAGTGGTAGATATTTGCAGACTGTACTGAATCACCCCTACAAATAGCACAGGAAAGTACAACTCACTTTACAGGAACCTACATTAGCAAGCCTCCCAATAGTGACATTATAATAATGATTTGCGCGACTCTCTACTCCACTGAGTACTAAATAGGGTTGAAAGGAGACTGGCTGACAGCGATTACTAACTAGACCGGTCTTTCAATCAATCCGATCATGCAATAATTGCGCGGGAGTGGCGCACACTTAACCATAACCTAAATCCCCTGTATTGAACCATATATACAACAACATAAATCAACAGTACCTATGTCTACTGGCCATATAGAAATAAAGAGTATGCCATGAATCCTGAATCCAGTCCCTAAGATTCGTGACAGATTCCAGGTCACAAAGTCACTCACGTAGCACAGGGTTTTTGGTTTGACTGATCGAGTCTGTGTCCCGAAGATGTTGACTGGCTGTACACATGAATAGTAATGTCTTTTACATAATGTAGTTCCAGTGACTCATTAAACACTGATAATAGTAAGGGGGCCAGCTGGGTGTGGAATTTCTTAGAGAAATCAATTGGCACCCCATCTGGACCTGGAGGTTTGCTGCTTTGCAAATATTTGATAGACTCAACAATCTCTTCAAGGTTAAAGGTTTTGGTGGATAAAAGATTAAATTCAGACAGCAAGTTCAGGCATTGTTTAGATAGCTCTGGAGATGGTGAGCTGGCATATTGGCAGTCCAGATCCAGAATAGCTTTGGCAAGGTCCTCCAATTTAGCCTTTCAGTTTTTATTTGTGAGAGAAGAGTAAGAGATAATCTCACCTCTATCAAATGTCTTAAGTGTCTCCTATAGCAGCAAGGTGGAGGTTGAGCCTGTCTGATTAAAATACAGAAAGTTATCAACGGATATATTGATAAAGTCACAGAAGTCTGCATCAGATAAAATAGAAGATAATATAATTTCCAGCATGGAGGAGTATGAGGTTAAACCTACATAACCATGTCAAGAGTCAAGGGGCCATGATCAGATATAACAATTGGCAAATATCCAGAGGAATATACATTTGCTAGCAGTGAGCGATCAACAAAGAAATTGTCAATATGAGAGAAAGAGTGATGGATATGTGAAAAGAAAACTCACAAGCCCGTGGATTCTGAAACCTCCATGGATCGGTACACCCATTCTCAGACATCTCAACCTCTCCCAGAAGTTCCAAGAGCCTCCAGCATTTTAATAGTGGCTCCCTGATGCCTGCAAATTATATACAATCTCCAAGAAATACATTTTTTATGTGAGCAAGAGAGAGTTCAATAGTCATCTCTATCTACCAGTCAACCTCTCTCTCAGTCTTCTCCACCAGCCAACTGTTTTTGCTTTTCAAACAGGTGACTGCCTGCACCAGGCTTACAATCCACTCATTGTAGATTGGACAAATCATTCTCAAAGCCTTCAATTTGGCGAGCACGCCCGTCTGCGGACGCACAAACCCCATTAAGGGCTGCAGAGAAGAGTGTCAGAGCCGCATCGATAGCTGTTTTTATCTGGACAGCAAGAGCAGACAAAATATTTGAGATTAAATCAGCTCGGAAGGACTTCAGATTGGACTGGAGATGGGACTGCAGCTCCGCCAGCATAACCAGACAAGATTCCGTGGTAATAGTTGCAATCGCGGCCTGGCCAAGGCGAGATAAAGTTATACACAAAGTACAAACATTCTTGTATTCAGTTACACATATAAAAAAAAGGTCACTTAAAATCAAATAAATAAAATTTATTTGGCAGAATTAGGAATGCTATTTGAAAAGACAGTTTAGCTAAAGCACAGGAGCCCCGTCCACATGCGACCACTCCACTAACATGCTCGAAATCGGAACCCGAGGTGTAGCGTACTTTAGATTTTCACCAGCAATCAAACTATTATTTTAATGATCTGTAAATACACTGAACATAATTATTTAGTTTCAGTACGATCCTAAGTCATGACATAATGACAAATGATGAATAAATTTGGACAGTAATTGTGGATTCTAATCTCTGTATGAAGAAACAGATCTTAAGCAAACCCTTTGATCATGGCCTGGTTGGCAGGAACATTTGGACAGAGCTGGTTGTGTTGTGTCTGGTAAGAAGGAACACGTCTAGTTCTGGTTGTGTTACTCCGTATGAGGTATCTATATCTTTCAGGTATGTGTGCCCCAAGATAAAATGACTAGATAGAGTATGATACTCCACAGTTGTGTATTATACTTGTCTTGCTCAACACATTCAAAGCCACATAAATGTAAGAATTTTAAAGGTCATTTTAGAGTGTCCAATCAAACATGCATTGTTTAAACAATGTTTTCATTATTGTGTAGATAGTTGCTTAAGAAAACAAATAAGAAAGATCAATTGATAAGACATTGATAAGAAAGATCAAATTGAGAGTACATAAATTCTGAAAGAGAGAGAAGGTAAGTGATAAAACAATTCCAACTACAATTCCATCCTAAATCACTAATGTATGAAGTTGCCTAGTGTATTTTTTAGGACAAAACACTTTTTTTACAATACAATTGTATGAAATCCAATTCATATTTATGGCCATTCCTGGTCACAACATCTCTACAGCTCTGCAGCATCTAAAGATTTGAATATCTGAATGTGTCCTCTGTTTTGCTTGTAATGAAACTGCTTGCCCAATGAGGAAATTCAGACCAGAACACAATGATGGGGTTAATTAATTCCCTGGCCATTAAAGGTGCTATTTGTAGAAGTCATAACAACGGAACTAATTCACTTTCAAATGACCAGCTTACAAATGCTGTAAAAACAGTATTTCATCATATATAAAAAGGATGTATGTATATGGTATCATGTTTCCCAACACTTTGCAGTGCTTTGATACACAAAAAAGCACAGTCTAAAATGCGTAAGTTGGATAAAAATCGGAGCAGCGCATTCCCATTTACAAACACTGTGGAAACGCAACTATTCATGTCCTCATTGCAATTCCTGTTCCTGAGTATGGAATCATTGTCTTGTCTAAACATATTTTTTTATATCATGAAATATTGTACATGTTCTATAGCTTTTGGAAGCTAGTCACTTAAAGAAAAAGCAGTACTGTTTTTTCTACACAAATTCTACAGATTAAAACCAAGCACTAGAATTCTCTTATTGTTTTTATACATTTTTTTTAAGTATCTTTACATACTGGTTACATAAACTGGTCAACAACCAAAAAACAACCCACCTCGACGAAACACAAACACAAGACTCACCCAAAAATCTAATGTAGAAGAAATAATTCTGACTACACATTTGCTCATACCTTTAAATTTTACATATTTCCTAAGGCTTTTTTAACATTCCCCCAAATTGCCTTAAATTATCTAGCCTTATTCCTCTTTACTGATAGTATTTCTTCTGTATTTATATAGTACAACATGAGGTTTTTCCACTCTCTCAACTCTATATCTGTCACAGTGTGTTGGTGTGTGAAGGAGGGAGACTGAAGCAGTAAGATCTGTTATACAACAATATATTATTATTATTGAGTCCATGATCTCTGTCCACACAGCAACCGTCTCAAAACAAATAATTTGGGACTAAGTAGTACAAGGCCAATATACACTCACTGGCCCTCATTTATCAAACGTGCGTAGAAACCAGTGTAGATCTGAGCGCAGAAATCATCTTACGACGAGACTTACGTGTGATTTACAAAACATTTGTGTCACTCCAATTCCAGCGTACGAATGAACGGGTTTTGATAAATCAAACGGTTGAAATCCATCGTAATTTAAATATCACACCCACATTTATGCACGGATTAGAGGCCTCACCCTTAGAATTTACGACATGGATAAGCGAAATCCGGCAAAGAAAAGGAATTTCTCTGAGATAAAAAGAGAGGCTCAGGTCTCAGGTGCAGGCAAACCGCTTGGTATTAATTGAAAGTTTAAAATCAGGCATCGATTGTCAAAGGAAAATGCGGTGTTGACTGAGGTTACTGCTACAGTCATTGAAAACTATTAACGAGAACCTGAAGTGCATTTCAAACGAATTATTTATTTTCACTAAACCTTCCACATTGTATTTTTTAAGTAGGTTGAAGTCAGCTAAATTGGGCCATCAGATAAAATGGGCCAAATAATGTTGTAGCGTCATATATTTTAATATCTTTATAGCAAATCACTGATCTTGCATTGTTGCTTCAACACTTGTGGACTTGTAACAAGAGTTTTGATTGGTCTGAGTTTTCTAGGCAGGCAGAGCAGAAAAATTACATTAGATCTCATGCAAAGCTTATTTGATGGTATTATAAGCCCTTTACCAAAAAGTGGCCCATTTTAGCTGACTTCACAAATATGTATTATTTGATTGAAATTGTTGTTTGCCTTATTTCTGCCCTCATGTTCTAGGCCACCCCGAAGTGAAAGGGAAAAAATGAACCCCTTAATAGCAATGTGCTGTATATAATTATTTCGTAATTTCGAAATGTAATTTGCAATATGGGGTAGTTGCTATGCAGACGCATTCATCAATTATCGCTGGTTCAACAATTCACTGAACAAGGTGGTTATACCATGAACACCGCTAGTCACATTATAGAATTTGCGTACACAAAGTCAGACCAGACGTGAGATTTTATCGCAGCCTACGATCACGTTCAAATTGATAAATCCCTTGCTTTGCGTAGGAATCGCCGTACGCCCGTCGTACGCCTGTTTTACGTTGTACGCACGTTTCATAAATGAGGGCCACTGTGTGCTTATCGTGGCACCACACGGATGAGATTAAGACGTTTACATAGCTTTAAACTTCACAGGATTATAGTAACACAGCTCATTAGCGTAGAGGGACATGGACATCATACAATACATATACATACTGTAGGTTTACTCAGAAACAAAACTCATAGTATATAATGCTATACCAGGTAGAGAGAGTGAAACTAACACACTAGTACTTTACCCCAGATTAATCTAACATCGAACAGTAGAACACACATAACGTAATACAATGTCTGACACCTCCCTCTAGTTTGGCCACCATATATATATATATATATACAGTGCCTTGCGAAAGTATTCGGCCCCCTTGAACTTTTCAACCTTTTGCCACATTTCAGGCTTCAAACCTAAAGATATAAAACTGTATTTTTTTGTGACGAATCAACAACAAGTGGGACACAATCATGAAGTGGAATGAAATTTATTGGATATTTCAAACTTTTAACAAATAAAAAACTTAAAAATTGGGCGTGCAAAACTATTCAGCCCCGTTAAGTTAATACTTTGTAGCGCCACCTTTTGCTGCGATTACATCTGTAAGTCGCTTGGGGTATGAGTATCAGTATCAGTTTTGCACATCGAGAGACTGAAATATTTGCCCATTCCTCCTTGCAAAACAGCTCGAGCTCAGTGAGGTTGGACGGAGAGCGTTTGTGAACAGCAGTTTTCAGTTCTTTCCACAGATTTCCGATTGGATTCAGGTCTGGACTTTGACTTGGCCATTCGAACACCTGGATATGTTTATTTGTGAACCATTCCATTGTAGATTTTGCTTTATGTTTTGGATCTTTGTCTTGTTGGAAGACAAATCTCCGTCCCAGTCTCAGGTCTTTTGCAGACTCCATTCATCCAGAATGGTCCTGTATTTGGCTCCATCCATCTTCCCATCAATTTTAGCCATCTTCCCTGTCCCTGCTGAAGTGAAGCAGGCCCAAACCATGATGCTGCCACAACCATGTTTGACAGTGGGGATGGTGTGTTCAGGGTGATGAGCTGTGTGGCTTTTACGCCAAACATAACGTTTTGCATTGTTGCCAAAAAGTTCGATTTTGGTTTCATCTGACCAGAGCACCTTTTCCACATGTTTGGTGTTTCTCCCAGGTGGCTTGTGGCAAACTTTAAATGACACTTTTATGGATATCTTTCAGAATTGGCTTTCTTCTTGCCACTCTTCCATAAAGGCCAGATTTGTGCAGTATACAACTGATTATTGTCCTATGGACAGACTCGCCCACCTCAGCTGTAGATCTCTGCAGTTCATCCAGAGTGATCATGGGCCTCTTGGCTGCATCTCTGATTAGTCTTCTCCTTGTATGAGCTGAAAGTTTAGAGGGACGGCTGGGTCTTGGTAGATTTGCAGTCCTTCCATTTCAATATTATTGCTTGCACAGTGCTCCTTGGGATGTTTAAAGCTTGGTAAATATTTCTGTATCCAAATCCGGCTTTAAACTTCCCCACAACAGTATCTCGGACCTACCTGGTGTGTTCCTTGTTCTTCATGATGCTCTCTGTGCTATTAACGGACCTCTGAGACTATCACAGAGCAGGTGCATTTATACGGAGACTTGATTACACACAGGTGGATTCTATTTATCATCATTAGTCATTTAGGGGAACTTTGGATCATTCAGAGATCCTCACTGAACTTCTGGAGAGACTTTGCTACACTGAAAGTAAAGGGGCTGAATAATTTTGCTCGCCCAATTTGTCAGTTTTTTATTTGTTAAAAAAGTTTAAATTATCCAATAAATTTCGTTCCGCTTCATGATTGTTTCCCACTTGTTATTGCTTCTTCACAACAAATTACAGTTTTATATCTTTTTGTTTGAAGCCTGAAATGTGGCAAAAGGTTGAAATACTTTCGCAAGGCACTGTATATAGAGCAAACTAACTGACTAATAGAACACGGCTGAACGTAATCATTAATCATCAGATCTACAAGAAACCAGCCTAAACTAACCTATACCTATCATAGCAATGGCCAAACTAGAGAGATGTGTCACTAGTACTTAAAGGGACAGAACAGAATAACAACTCAAACTACAATGCATTGCACTGGCAGAAATGAGAACACAAATACACTTAAGACATGGAATAAACAATATATTAATGAGTCCATGATCTCTGTCAAATGTCCACACCAGCCCACACTGGGCTGGGCGTGACAATATCATTAGAGTATCTAAAATCATCATCAGACATTTTCGTTTTTAATTGTGAAAATTAAATAACTTATTGCCCCACTAATAAGTCACTTAAATTTCAATAGGCCTACCTGTACTTTTCCATTCCATGTGGGCCAGTTAATATGTTAAATTCTGAAACTTTGCTGAGAATTCTCAGCTAAACAAAATACCACAAGTCAATGGAGCATGACCAGGAAAAAGCAACCATGCTTTGTCTTTCTTTTTTCAACATCCACCCATCTAACCTTGTTAGTGCTGATCCAAGGGAACTGGGATCCAGTGTTCGTAAAACCTTGTTTTAAAGTTAATCCAGAACATGTGTCTTGATCAATAATAGAAAATACATGATCTATATCTGTATATTTGATTTGAACTTTATTTAACCTGGTAAGCCATTCATATATGTAGGCTGATATTAAGTAGTGCGCTGAAATAAAGACAAGTTTTGTGTAAAAAAATGGTAGATAATCAGGTACCAGTAAGTGAGGTGAGTTGAATGTAGAAAAGTACATCACACGGAGTGTGATGATCACAATGATATGACAGTGGTGACCAAGTAGGTGTATGGCATGGAGGTAAATTACATCAGAATTTATTTGTTGAATATTAGCTTCAAGCCTGAAATCCAAAACTGTCAGAATGATCAACTTTCCAATGCATGTTTTGCAGCATGGTAAAAGTTTGACTCAAAGTGGCTGATGTGGGTGTAGAAAGGAAGACCTTAACAGCTACAGACCAGTGGCACTAACACCAATTATCATGAAATGCATGAAGAAACTGGTGCTACGGTACATAAATTCATGCCTCCCAGCCTCGATTGACCCCCATCAGTTTGCATACCGGTCAAACAGGTCCACGGAAGATGCTATCGCCCTAGCAACGCACGCAGCACTGAACCACCTGGAACACCGTAACACCTACGTGAGGATGCTCTTTGTGGACTACAGTTCGGCATTCAACACCATCATCCCGGACATCCTCATCAACAAGCTGCTCAACCTCGGCTTCTCTAACTCCATCTGCACTCCATCTGGATAAGGGATTTCCTCACCAACCGCTCACAAGTTGTCCGACTGGGGTCCCACCTCTCTTCCACCATCACACTCAGCACAGGGGCACCGCAGGGGTGTGTTCTCAGCCCCTTGCTATACTCCCTGTACACCAGTGATTGTTCTCCAACTTATCCAACCAATACCATTATTAAATTTGCAGATGACACCACACTTATCGGTCATATAGTAGATGGAGACGAGACAAACTACAGGGCTGAGATCAAGAGGCTTATAGCATGGTGTCATAACAACAACCTGGAGATAAACACATCAAAGACCAAATAACTGATTCTGGACTTCAGGAGGAAGAGGCAGATGGACCCACCACCACTCCTCGTAGAAGGTGTGAGAGTGGAGAGGGTCCACACCTTTAAATTCCTGGGAGTCCACATTGATAACAACCTCTCCTGGACAACTAATACTACCACCATCATGAAAAGGTCACAGCAGCATCTCTACTACCTGAGACTGCTTAAGAAAAACAACCTAAGGGAGACGCTGCTGGTGGCCTTTTATCGCTCTGTCATAGAGAGCATATTGGCATACTGCATTACAGTGTGGTATGCAAGCTGCACGGTGGCACAGAAAAAACCACTGCAAAGGGTCATCCGGTCTGCAGAAAGGATCACTGGCTGCTCGCTGCCCACACTTGACAGCATCGCCTCATCCGGCTACCTCAGCAGAGCAACAAATATAATCAAGGACTCCTCACACCCAGGCCATGATCACTTTCAGCTACTCCCCTCAGGAAGGCTTTACAGGTCAGTCAGAACCCGCACATCTAGGTTCAGGGACAGCTTTTTCCCCACAGCCATCACAATTTTAAACAATAAATCACAGATATAGGATTTCATCATGCTGAACAACTATCTTACTTGTCTTGCACAACATTTTGCACTTTATATTTGAGAGAACATCGTGAGTAAGTGTATGAATGTAAACTAGTATGCTTATGTGAGTAGGGTTGGCCATCGAGAACCGGTTCCAACTGAAAATATGGTTTATTTTCCGACGATTCCAAAACGCGCAATTTTTGCTTTCCGTAGCGGCCAGCCAGCCACCCTACTGCCAGGGGCAGCCAAGCTGTTGTTGTGTTATCCGCCACCAAGCACACAAAAGCGGCACTCAAATGTGTGGCTTCATTTTACGTAAAAAACAATCCCAATTTCTTGCATTGGAGGATGCACTACAATTAGGATTAAACATTTGCCAAATCGCTAAAATTGGGGTGAATAACAAGGTTACTTAGATTTTTTTCTCTCGTAGATAGATTTAATGTTACGCAAATTGCTAACACAAGTAATGTTAGCAAACCTACTGCTGCTAGCGTACAACTGCAGCGTGAAACTCTGTTCACGTTAGCAGTCAATGGAAAAATAACGGCAGAGAATGTGGAAGAATACCACAAACGTTACAGCTTATGTGGTGAAAAAGCTGCACCACTTTGTCTGTCCAGGCCTCCTCTCCACCTATTGAACGGGTGTTTTCCACTGCCAGAGAAACAATGTGTGCTGAACATTCACGCAAACTGCCGACAAGGCAATGTGACCCGTTTCAATCCCAGTTATTAAAGAATCGGAATCTAGAAACGATAAGAACCGGAATCAAAATAAAGAATTTGAATTGGAATCAGAATTGTTAAAATCAAAACGATGCCCAACCCTATATGTGAGGGTATGGTTTGTGTAAGTGGATGGCGTAAGTGTATGAATGTATGTATACACCAGAAGGGGTAGCACTCCAATTTCGTTGTGACAATGTTTTATAATGTTTTACAATGACAAAAATAAATGATTCTGATTCAGATTCTTAAGTGAAAAATTCATCAAAACACTAAGATACGTACAGAGAGAAATAGTGATTGGATCAAATCCCCATAATTCCTAATGCTCATAAGACCTTCAAATAAGGTCTCTGTTTCTTTTATGCTCCACCTATCTCTACGTTTGAAAAACTGTCTAAATGTTCTCCGTATTTCTTTTAGACTTACCTGAGCTTAGAGTCTGGATAATCAGATACATTTTGTTGGGATGTTTGTCAAAATATTTTCATCAATTCACTATAGTTTATTTTTTGACAAAACATTGATCTAGAATGAAGAGAATGTATTTATTTATTTTTTTACTGTTGGAGATCAAGAAAAGTTTACTGTATGTTATTGAAGGTATGTTGAAGGGTTGTTAGCAAAGTTCAATGAGGAACAAAATGTACAGTATACAGTATGTACAAGATTGTGTTCTCTGCATAGATGTTGATGAGTCACTAGTGAAAAGTGCTACACAATTGATGTACACAGAGAATAAATTTGTTCCAAGAATCAAACCTTGAGGAACACCTATTCAAACAGCTAGCGGTTTAGACTGCAAATTTGACACATTGTGCATGGTTACTAAAGTAGTTTTCAATGCTGGCTAATCATTTCAAATATTATTATTTTTTTTTTGAAAATTAGATAATTCATTATCTTTATAATATCGATCTATAATATATAAAGACTCCACTGAACAATTTAGAACATTACGAATTTTTGTTGTCATGGTAAAATAATAGAGTGAAATGGACTGACCTAGAACAACTAGCACAGCACAGAACAACTAGCACGAGTTAAGGGAGATAAATAGATATTAGACCAGAAGTTTTGAGGAAATGAGAAGAGAAGTCAATAAAAAAAGATAGGAATGGATTGAGGAGAAGAGAGGTACATAATGCGATTATCGAGAAAACAAAGACCCCACTTGTTTAATTCTTGACAGCTCCCTCTACGTCTGGCACACCTCCCCCAATACAACCTCCTCCCCCATCTCCTCAAAAGGGTAAGGGAATTTCCCATAACTCTCCCCCATCATTCATTTATCCCTCCAAATCTCTCTTTTCCAACAAATGAAAATAATAACTCTTAACAACAAAACACAAAACTGTCCCGCCTATCCATCTACGCTCACAATTCAACGGTGCACTGTCTTTTGATCTGGCCCTCTCAAGTCTGGCCGTATGAGGGAAAGAGATACATGTGAATCATGCAAAGAATGCAATGAGAAGGATCGGTGTGGTCTACTAGTCAGCATGCCTGCCAAAGAATTTTTTAGTTGAGGCTGAGTGGAGACGTCCACTCCTAACCCAGGTATTTGGTGTCATAGACAAGGAAGGTTTGCATTACATTTGATTATACTGACACTTGGAGACAACCGACCAACTCACAATAGAATTACAGATGAAGCACTCACTTAAAGAGGTTTACATACCTGAGATAAACAAGAGTAGAGACATTGACAACATACCTAAACATTTTGAGTCTGGCCCAGAGCACATGACTGAAGGCCTATCTAGCTCTTCCAGTGGATCTACCCCTTCACTCACTTCATTTATACATTGCCTATGAAATTGAGTCAACCCCAAAGAGATTCAAACCACAAGCATTCTCCCAACAAACTGTTTCACCAGTCAAGGTCTAGCATTCCAACATTTGCTTAAGACACAGGGAACATTCTCATCAATCAATATCAATCTACCAGTTTAGCACAACACTACCTGTCAAGGCCTAATTTGGTTTTATGCACAATATGTGATAACATGTACTGACATTATTTTGAACTTTCTCATGTAGTATTCTGATGTCTACATTGTGCATCATGAACTAGCCAGAGGCTGGAATGGAGTACTAAGGCAAAGAACGTATTCAGAAATCTAGGATATCTGTCCCAGTCACAGCCAAAGCCCCTAGGGGAGCAGGTGTCACACAAAGGAGTGAGGGCTCACCTAGGTACACACTGCTTCTGACCTAGCCAGCTATTTGCCCCCCAGCATCCAGGAATAACATGGCAAAACTCAATAACATGGAATAAGGCCTGTCCTGTCGCTTAGTTCACACTCTCTATCTCTGTCACCAACAGTGTCTGTCTGACACCTGACAAACGAGTCAAGGTCTCCATTTACAAGCAGCAGTCATTACTCGCCCATTTTGCGATAACTTTCCTTCACCCTTTGCCCTGAATCCCACAGCTATTGTAAAATGTATCATTTCACAAGTCTTGTAGTTATTTTTCATTTCACTTCTCTCTCTGGTTACCAGACAAAGCTGCGTTTGACATCGCTGATGCTGAGAAACACATCTGATTTTACTTCATTGTCTATTTCAGATTTTGCATGACATCATTGAAATTAGCAGATACAAGCATTGAGTTTCTCGTCAATCAACGTTTCTGGGCCTTAATAATCATGTTTTTAAGGAAAAATTAAGAATGGTCAAAAGGGTGCCCAAACTTTTGCATGTCATGTTGATCCACGGACTATGACATCATCACAGCAATGTTTGCAATCGTTGTGCAATTGAAGAGCAGAATATGTGCACTTTGTTTCACCAGGCTTGATGGCACTCTTTACGTCTGCTGTGTAAAGAAAACAAAAACAATAGCAGAGGGTAGATATTGTTAAGATATTCTGGCTAAATTAACAGACCCAACATTACACTATGTTACATTGATAATTGTCTTTCAAATGAGCATCTTACAAACGCTGTAAAAATGGTATTTCATGATATTTTAAAAAAATCTGAAAAAGGGATGTACAGTATAGGATACACACAATTTTATACTGTGCAATTTGCAATAATAGCCTTGTTGCAAATAATGTTTATTTGTTTAACTGAGAACAGATTCTAATCTGCAATTGCAAGCATGCCAAGATAAATCATAACAGTGTAAAGACAACATGAGGTTTCACATTAAATACACAAAATACTCAAAATACTATAAAAAGTGTCTATTTACAATCTGTGCAAAAAGAGGTCATTTAAGAGGATTAGGTAAGTAAATACACCATGGTGAAGGACAGTAATAATTGTTTCTATAATTCGTTAAGGGTTATGGGAATCTCCAGTTTTAGAGTTTTTGCAGTTTATTCTAGTCATTACGCAGCAGAGAACTGGAAGGAATGACAGCCAAATTGAGGGTTAGCTTTAAGGGTGATATGTGAAATATAACTGTTAGAGCACAGGTGTAAGTTAGGTACTGCCATAGTGACAAGTGAACTGAGGTAAAGTGAAGATTTTAATAGCAAAGATTTGTATGTTAGCTGAGCGTCGTGTTTGGCTTGGATGAAGCTCATAATGATGCGTATTATATGGGGCATTTGTGACAAAGCAGATCTACATCTAATTTGTTTAGGAGTGTTAGAAGCAGTCATATATATTATATATATAACGTCACTAAAGTCTAAGATTAGTAAGATGGTCATTTTCAAAAGGTTATTTAGCAGCATGAGTGAAGGAGGCCTTGTTTTGAAACAGGAAGCCAATTCTACATTTGATTTTGGAATGGATGTGGTTAATGTGGGTCTTGAAATTGAGTGAGTGGTCTAACCAGATACCTATAGACGTATACCGGTAGGTGTACAAACATTCTGCACGTGTACATTTGCACAGTCAGGGAAATGTAAGATTCGTATGGTTAGTAACCATAAAAAAGACAATTTTCTTAACCTCACCCTAACCTTAACTTCACCTTACCCTAACCTTAACCTTACTAACCTAGCATATTACGCCTGAACTAAACGTTCCCCAAGTTTTAAATTGTAACTGAATGGTCTATTCTTGGATATGTTCAGGTAGAATGGTGATACAATAGGCCTACGTAAAAAAAACTCACATTTGATTTGGCCATATCGTAAGTCTACCTACCATACGTAATGCGGCGAAATGTCAATTTCATACGGTTACCAACGTATTGCCATGAGAATACATTGACAATTTAGGAGCAGATATACAGTAGATCTCAGGAGGAGTGCTGGAAGGTATTGAATCGCTGTTGGCGGGAAGTTAGCACAGAGTTCAATAAAGAACCAGATATCCATGTAGGAACTGTAAGACTGTTACATGTAGAGTTTATTTAATTCAGTGTATAATTAATTCCTATCATCTCATTTATTTTGTCCAAACGGAAATTACATTTATCTCAGCTCTGCTCCCAAATAATAAGAATTGTTATGGTTCTGACAGTTTAGAATTGCCACAAAATTGTAATAATCCAATCCACCTTACACCCTCAGACTTCTGACAAAAAAAAGCCTTTTTGTCAGAAGTCTCTTCTTTCTTACTTTCTCCCCCAATTGGTTTTTAAGAAGAGGCAATATGAGTGTAGAGAGAAAGAAAGGATTATGAAATTGAGGATAGGCCAAAATCTCACATTCCTTACTTTCTCTGAAGATGCCAGAAAAAATGTGTGGGTGATTGTTGGATGGCAGCCAAGGGACCAGTCATAGAATAATGACATGTACTTTGTGTTTGTTGAGGACTTGTCATCACCTGCACGTTTGCTATTCAATCCACACTGGCTGTTCCTTGTTAATTCAGACAATGACTGAATATCAGCGTGCACAAGGCTGAAGTTTTACCTCAAACCAAAGGTGCTTTGTTACAGTTGAACTCGAAAAATTACGTTGAAAAGGACCAAAGTATGGGGACATGGTCAGGGTGTGTTTGTAGCAGGGAATGTTTGCTGGTTGCTCCTTTTAAACCCATCTGTCCAGAAACACACACAAACACATGCACATGACAAATACGGTACCCTAGAAACATCCGTGTTCATTTTGTCAACATCCAAATGTACCTTGTGATTATCCCTCACTGCCCCCCTGAACACCCCGGTCTTTGCATACACAGATAAAAGGATGAATTTCAGCATGGCTACAAACCATTGTGTTTGGATGGACATCGCATTAGTTTCCATTGCCATGCTGACAGGGTGCTTTGACATAGATTTTCTGGCACTGTTTCCTGTTTGATAGAGAAGAGAGAGACAGTGCAGACACAGGCCTGGGGAAGATATTATGAGAGAGAATAAACAGTCTGACAAGTGCAGAGTTGAATGAAACTTCCTTAAATTCTCCTTCCTTCATTCCCCATCTTATCTCGCATTCATTCAGCCACTATTCTCTAAATGTCTGAGGAAAAACATTGACATTCAGTATAGTGGTACTGTATTACCACAATAATTGGAAGGGTCTTGTTAATGTTAGTTAGGTTTTATATACCATAAAAATATAATTTGACACTTCTGATTAAATACAGATTTGTAAACCCCTACATCATTTCCCTCTGCAATGTTTTGGAACTGTCTCTATCAGACCTATTACAAACTAACAGTCTCAATTTAATCAAATCTGGCAGACCTGATGCCTACTAACGCAAACGCATATAGACATGCGTGTAGAGCATAGACACTTGCAACAAAAACAAAACCCCACAATGCAACAGCTGCATGGCTACTCCTGTCAGAGTCTAGTATGTCCTCTAGCGTCGCCTGTGTCAAAAGCTGCCTCCTTAACCACACACCTGTTTAATGACATAGTTTTCAATAGTAAACATTCAAAACCCCTCAAAAACATCTGTTTTTAGCAAACCCAATTACACGGCTAATCTGCTGTTTGGTGACATGCATGCAGCGGTTCAATCACCAGATTGCCAAAGCTATGACCTCAATCACTATTCTAACTTTAAAATAGCTCTGCCTTCAGCCTACCTTGGCTAACAGGAAACCATTACAGCTACCAGCAATTACGATGTCCATCCATCCACACAATTCTCTATTTTAGTTTAATCTATTTAAGTGCATTTTCTGTGCAAGGTTAAAATATGAATCTCATCCCCCTCTTTCCTCTTGAATGAGGCAGGGTTTTCTGGCCGACTTGAGAGCACAATTTACGACTGATTTAATTTGGCCTTTGCAAACATTTCTAATGACATTACCCACAATGCATATACTGACTGCCTGTCCCTCTTCTTCCATTACCTCCTAAATCGGGTTTAAAGACCATATTGATGCTGGATGCTATTATGGGTGATTATCAAAACAACAGACAATGGGACAAAGTGTTTGCTAACTGGTTTAGCCGTAATTTCACGTAACTACAACAGATGGGAATGCTACAAATTATATATCAAGCTTTTCAATGCTGCACTGTACTCTCGCTTATTCAGTCCACTGCTCTGACGAAATAGACGTCCTTTATTTAGACGGTTTTACCAGAACCTCCTGCGTTAATGTTGAGAAATGGGGGCTGGTTTTGAGTACAGACAAAACAATAGAATAATTGCATTCGATTTCTGCTGTTAGATTATCTTAGAATAGTCACCAAGGTTTATGTTCTGAATCATATTTTTGTGTGGTGATGTAACTTAAAAAACTAATCAAATGTGAATGGTTGCGTGTTGTGAATTGTTTTAACTATGGCAAAATGACAAGGGTTGTTGAACACTGATTGAGCAGATTGACTCAGGCAAATTGCTCCTGTCCATCTGCATACATGCTCACAGCTGTCTGCCATAGTGGTTGTGGTAATAATTGTGTTATTAACCCAGGAACCCCTCTCAAACTGGTATTAACTGCTCAGAGACTGGATGGATCTCAAGCTCCAGCTCATTCAAACTCCTTGATTCTCCCTGGCTATCAGTCACTGTCAGATGGTACCACAGTTGTGGTGAGACTTGGTGTCACAATCCCCCACAGCCATTTAGATATATTCATAAGGTGATAAATATTTTTGCCAGCAGCTGTATATATTTACTGTGTGGGTGTGTTTGTGTATCTATTGCCAATTTGTTTTTTGTGATTTTATATTTATATCATATGGCTGTTAAGAAAATTATATATTATAGTGTATATACACATCGCTGCTTGGAAGTACGGTATGTGTGTTAAAATTTTGTGTTTTACATTTATTTAGTATTTATTATTACATTTTATTCAATCAGATTAAGTTTTTTACTTGACATAACAGGTTTATACTGTTCTGACTGTTTTCACTATACTCTAATTTAGCAAACCTGATTCTACTAATTAGTGGTTTGAAAAACCCATTAAGGCTACATTACATGCAGTTGCAGTAAAACCTACAGGATGGTAGCTCTACAGGACCAGGGTTGGAGACCCCTGGTTTCAAGGAAATTATTAGTGTGGTAGAAAAACAAAACTAAAAAGTAAGAGAAAAATAAGAGAACCCCAAGTTGCATTGTTTACTTCAAGTAGGTTAGCAGAATTAACTAGGTAAATTAATTGGGAACCAAATGAGAGAGATTGTTATTGTTGAACCATGCACATTAACTTAAGATTGAGCAAATATTTAAACTTGCAATAAAAAACTTATAAAAAAAAATTAAAATATTGTTTTGAATAAGGTAATATGCACTCTCCCTCAACCTCCCACTGACATAAAAGAAGCATCAAAAGTCAGAAGAATCCTGATGAAATCAACCTGCATATTTGGCTACTACAGCTCTGGAAAAAAATAAGAGACCACTGCAAGTTCTTCTTAAATAAACCACATGGAAAACCTCTGGTCAAAAGGAAGATGGATGGTCACAAGACATCAAACAAAGCCAAGCTGCTTGAATGTTTGCGCCAGGAGTGACAAAGTCAACTAACATCAGTGTAAAATACTCGTGGACAGCATGTAAAGAAAGCAAGTTATTATTATTATAAAATTATTATTAGTCCACCAAATATAGATTTTTGAACTCTTTATAAGTTAATACATTAGTATTGTATCATTAAAAAATGTATATGAACCTATTTTCTTTGCATCATTTGATCTGACAACAATGCATCTAGTTTCTGCAAGTAAATGCTGTGAATGACAATATTTTTATTTGGAATTGGAAATGTTTTCAGTAATTTTTCTGGAATCAAACAGACCTATCAATAGGAATTCAAAGGCACTGATGATTTTGCAGTGGTCTATTAATGTTTTCCAGAGCAGTATGTACTGTATTATCATGTACTATTGTGCACTCAGCAATCTGAAATCTGTCATTTGAAAAAGAGTAAAGTAGGCTGACTGAGGTCTGATCATACTGACTGATAAACTAAACGTGCTGCCTTGACTTTGGAGGATTTGGGGGAAAATAATCTTAATGAATGCCCTTCTGATCATTGTCTTGTCAGAAATAATTGTATGTACAGACTATTTAGTTCTTCACATGACACTGTAAAGTGCTACTGACTGGCTTTTTTCTCCTAACTGTGTTTGACTCTCTCCTTCATCCAGTCCAATTAATGAAGCAACACCAACCAAGAATCACGACACAAAGCCCTCGTCTGCATGATCCACAATGCAGCAAAAGGAGAATTTGCAAATTGCCTTCCCATATTTTCCCTGGTCCCTTTGTGAACCCAAACCACTCCCACCCCTTCACGCCCCTTCCACCAATGCCTGGAATCGAGAGTGTTCTCTACAGTGCTCTTCAGAAACTCGGAGTGAAGGGTAAAAAAAGTGTGTAAATAGTGCGTGTTCTTGTGCGTGTGTGCGGTTTTTCTGGGGGGGGGGCAAAGGGCAAAGGTGGGGTGTGTAGCCGTAGGTTCAATGCATCCTCCTACTCTCTCTTAGTGATAGATATGCTAATGCTCTCCAGTCAGTCCACTTCACTCCCTTTATGCTCTCCAATTAAAGCAAACACCAGTGAAACTGTAATTAAGCTGTGTCCAGGCAAAAGACTGCCTGCTGCTTTTAATGAAGCCCCATTGATTTTCCCTTTATTTGGTATCGGCCTCCCAATAACATTCATGGGCCTGAAACAAATGGATGTTAAAAGTGCAGCTCTCCCCAATCAGAGTCTGCCTGGTACTTGAAGGCCTAATAATAAATAAATAAAACAGACAACTGCCCTAACTAGATGCAACATATGGGGATAGTATGTTTGTAGGAAGGATAGAAATTTGGAGAGAGAGCAAGAGAAACAGAGAGAGAGAGAGAGAGAGAGAGAGAGAGAGAGAGAGAGCTAGGAGAGAGTGAACGAGAGAAAGAAACTGCTTGAGTTGTAATTATAGAATGGTCTGAAGATGCATTATCCATATACCAGCTGGTCTGTAATTAAAATGTATAATTGCCTATGCATATCTTGTGTTCGTCCCTATAAAATTCTACATCAAAAGGAATAAAGAACAAAAAGTTATACAAAGTTGCACAACATAAGAACAAAGCAAAGTATTTTAATTGTTTGACTCTGAAACAAGGATGACCTTTTGTAATCAATACAGCACAATTGAAAAAAGTGTGGAAACCAATTAGTCTGATTGAGCTATTGCTAAAGGGAAAAGTGGTGCCAATGGACCCCTAATGTGATCATGATTAACTCTAAATGTTTGAAACGGTGTAGTGAAGCAGAAAGATCGAGTCAAGTTGTCAATTGACTGAACATTGTCAAGCTGAGCTTGAAACAAACACATCCAAAGTACAGACATGGTGTTAGTTTTGTTGAATGTACTTTAAGACCACTTTGTATTTTTGGTTTAATATTGTAACCTACAATTTTAATGCTATTGTAATGTGTATATTGGATAAGGATTGCACATGATCTCTTTCTGCCTCTTTCTCCGTCTGTGTTTCATTCTCCATAATTTCTATGCCTGTGATAAAGTATGTGACATTTGTAATGTGACTATGCCATTTTAAAGTCATATGCAATCATTCAGAGTTGACTCTCTGTTGTCACCTGTGCCGCTCTAAAATATGCCCTTATGCATCAATTACCTAGGCTCTTTGCAATTGTAAGTATATCAAAATTACTGTCATTTAAGCTTATTAGGAAAAATATGTTTTGCCATTTAAACTTAAACAAGAAAAAATTGTATCTTGGGGAACCCTGTTTAAAAAATATATTATGAATTGAAAAGACTTAATAAATTCAAGATTTACATTGATAAAAAATATTTAACAAAATAAATATTTTAAGCTATTTTGCAGTCATCATATTTAGGACATTTCTTTCTGCACCCCAAAACTAAGATTACTGTGTTGACAAATAGCTCAATTTTACATAAACTCTTGTTTAAAATCAGTTTACATAATTTACGTGTGTGCCAGTGCTGTTTTTCAAACTGTTCAACACATTCTAATGGGTAACCGTACATAATAGAAATTTCTGTCATGATCTGGCCAATCAAATTAGATTTTCTTTATGTATTGAATTGCCATTCTACCAGAACACTTCCAAGAATAGACCAATCGCTTACAATTTAAAGTACTTGGGCAACATTTAGTTCAGAAGTAACATGCTAGGTTAGTGAGGTTTGGGTTAGGGTAAGGTGAGGGTAAGGTAAGTTTAAGGTAAACTGACCTTTTTTTACATTTCGTAACATACAAGGCTTACGTTTCTCTGACTCTGGAAATCTACAAGTGTACAATTTTTTTGTATGACTTTGTATGTATCGCCATGAGAACCGCCTGAACTGTGAGTATTTACAGTAGATAAAAAAATATATGAGGCAGGGTTTCAGATTTCTAGCTGTTTAAACACATACGGTGCATCCAGAAAGTATTCACAGTGCTCCATTTTTTCCACAATCTGTTATGTTACACCCTTATTCCAAAATGAATTAAATTATTTCCCTCAAAACTCTACAAACAGTACCCCATAATGACAATGTGAGAGAAGTGTGTTTGAAATCTTAGCAAATTTATAAAAAATAAAAAAACGAATATATATAGTTGTATGCAAAAGTTTAGGCACCCCTGACAATTTCCATGATTTTCACCTGTAACTACCTAGCACTGATTAATTGGAACACACAATTGGTTTGGTGAGCTCATTGAGCCTTGAAATTCATAGACAGGTGCATCCAATCATGAGGAAAGGTATTTAAGGTGGGCAATTGCAAGTTGTTGTTCTAATTCCGAATGTGTGTACACATAAAAAATTTGGGATTTATCATGCGACCCTACAACCGTTTTATACACACCGATAAGAAATCATTGAAAAAATCAAAAGATCAAGAGATATTTTTTACAGTGCTTGCATGCTGACATTGGCCCTGTCGTTCATCATTCACACCATATATTATGTTTAATATAGATCTGAGAGCATGGTAATGAAGGATTTACAGCTTAGCAATTAAGATTTTAATAAAATAACATCTCTGCAATGAGGTAGGACATCACCTTGCACTAAATCAGGTAACGTTGGGTGGGGTAATAGTTATGTTTAACAAAAACATACAGTATGGGGGCAAATAGTGAAAATATGTAGGCTAAAGGTGTGTGTTTTATTTACCTATTTGTATCTCCCCCTAACACTGTTACACTGGTTCTAAAGACCTGGAGCATGCCAGTACATATTTTACAGAGTTTTTTTGGTGTACATGCATGCTAGAATAACAGATAAACATGTAAGCATTTGTTTTTGTAGTTTCTTTGGCTATATATGAAATTATGCATAAAAATCTGTCTCAAAACGTACATTTTTTCTTTTAGCCAAGAGTCTTTTGAATCCAAAACTATAAAACACAAGGACCAAAATTTCAGAAGCCAAAATATCAACACAGTGCCAGGGATAAAAGGTCCAATGTCTTTACAAATGTGCATACATCAGAGAATAAGCTTTCCATTCGAATGGTCTAATAAACAAAGATTTATGGTATAATAAATCAGCAATGGTTTTACACAGCTACAATTAAACAAGGGAAAGTATTTTTAATTAGTAAACATATTATTATTAGGATAATATTACAAATAAACCTACTAAATTACATGAAATACCGTAGGCTAGAGGAACATTACATGAATCACAATGGAAAAACAATGACCTCAAAACAATAAATTATTAATTCATACATTAATAAATACAGCTTCCAAATTACTACTCTACATTTCAGAAGCAGTTCCCTTCCACCACTTGTCATTGTGCATAGTGTCTACACATACAGTAGTCATGGCTGTGCATAGATTTACTAACATGCTCAAGCAAACGTTCTTATTGATGAATCCCACACTTTAGGTAGAAATTATTGCAAGCATTGTTTACCGACAGATTTGTATAAAGATATTGTATAACGATTATGAATTAGCCCCTAGGCCTTCTCATCTAACAGCAGCCACAAAGAGCAGGACAACTCCATATACAGTGAAAGTCAGAAGTTTACATACAATTAGGTTGAAGTCAATATAACTCATTTGTCAACCATTGCAAAGATGTCATGCTAACAAACTATTGTTTTGGCAGGCGGTTAAGACATCAACTTTGTGCATGATACAAGTAATTTGTCTGATAATTGCTTACATACTGTACAGATTATTCAATTTATTTCACTATATCACAATTCCAGTTGGTCAGAAGTTTACATACAGTAAGCTGACTGTGCCATTAAACAGCTTGGAAAATTCCAGAAAATTATGAAATGGCTTTGGAAGCTTCTGACAGGCTAATGTACATGGGTAATTGACATATGACCTGAAAAAAAACTTATTTACTTTTTATACTTTTTATAAACTTCAAATTTGAGGCATGAAAATTATTGATTTGTGTAGTACCAAGTCTTAGTTTTCCAAAAACATATGTGGTCTGTAATATTTTGTTTTGGATTCTGAATTTATTTTCCAATTTTTTGTTTGAGAATTATTGTGTATGAAATGAAAATGGGGAGTATTTTTTAAATAACTCACTTTATTATAATTCTTTATCATTACTATCTTGAGATATAGCATTTACTTGTGCAAATGTATTACATTTTCCATTACTTTTCTTAATCATTGTGCAAAGTAAGGCATTCTGACAAACCCTGTTATAAATCTAACAAACTGCTTGTGATTGTTGCTGAAACTTTTCTCCATGTGTTAAATTTAGATTGTTATGATTGTTATTTATCACTAACCAATCTTTTTTATTGCTGGGAATTAGGGAATGAATTTGCGTTCCCGGAGGTGGTTCAGCAAAAATAGGAGATGTGTTCCGGCGCAAACGTTCCCTGGTGCAATTTTGCAGTTTCAGAAAAAAATTATTTTCTGAAAACATTATTCAGATGCTATTTTAGGGGCGCATGCTTGGCCATAATGTACCGTGTGCACAGCACGCATACACTTTTCTTCTCTCAGCTACACAGACAGAGCAGTTACCATTTTTGCAAACCATACATAATTACAAGGAAAAATATTACCACATGAGAAAAATCATTGTGGTGTCCAAAGATGTGAAAAAATAGGCATAAATGTAGTTTACACATTTACCCAAATTATTCAGGCTGAATTATTCGCACTGATGTATATTAACCGCAAGGGAACCCATTCAATCAACATACAAGTAATTTGCGATGCTAATAGTAAAATCACCCATGTCTTTGCGAATTACCCTGGGTCAAGCCACAACTCATTTATGCTGGCAAACTCTGCCATTCCTGCCATAGTCAAGGGGAATCCCGCTTGGTTGGGTGGCTGTGAATGGGACAATGGCTATCCGTTAAAGACATGGCTGATGACACCATTTATGATGCCAGCAACAGTGCCTGAAATGCTGTTGCTGAATGAACATTCAGCATACTGAAAATGCGCTTTAGGTGTTTGGATAAGACAGGAGGCACTTTACAGTACAGTCCTCAAAAAGTCACAGCATTCTTTGTGGCTTGCTGTGTTTGACACAACATTTCCTTGAATCATGGATGTGTTGATGACATAAATTAGGAAATATTAGAGGACTTAAGGAGACGTGATGTTGAAATGCATGTGCCATTGCCACAAGAGCTTATTTGACAAAAGAGCTGCTGCATCATCTATAGTGAGATAAGCAAAGTAATCTCGGTCTAATGTTAGACTACGTTGCAAAAATATCACCAAGCATTCATAACCTTGTGATTCAGTGAGAGTGAGCCCAAAACATCAGAAAGTATGACTTTGTTCAACAGTAAGTATGCCACAATAATTACAACCTAGCCTGTATTGGGCTATACTAGGTCTGCCTACTTATTAATAATATTATTAATCATTTTAACGTTTTTATGTACATTGTTCTTAATTTTCACAAGACTTCCTATCTCTTTGCAGGATTTGTGTTTATTCTCTTCCTGTATTGATATTTACTTCAAGCTGACAAAACAAAAAGGAAGCACATGAGTGAGTTAGTATGACAAATGGGGTAGTTAAGTACGGATTCCCCTGAGTGGTTAGGGTTAGGGTTGGCAATACATCTTTTTTTCATGTGATGATAGACCAAAAAAATTAATATGTACTCCATGTGTAGAAAACTACAGGTCATATCATATGGTGTGACAAACGGATCATATTGTGCAGCATTCCAAATCTGTCAAACAATATGATCAAGTGTCACGCCATATGAGGTTTCATGCACTTAGCACAACTTTGGGCCTTGCGTCTATATGGTATTGTATATAATAATGATGATAATGATGATAATGATGATTATTCTGCGGCTAAAAGGGACCTTGGTTGAAATGATGATTCCGGATCCAGGCAGTATAGATTACATTATAGCTATTTAATAAAGTAACATCTCGTCTGGAACACGGACATCTCAGCGAGGGACCACGAGACGGGCATGTGAAGGAGCACCGAATAAAAATTTGAAATGGCTTATATAGCCTTAATTAGGTTTCTTGATCACATACCTTCTAGAAGAAGACCTTTATCTCCTCAGATACGTGACTGTTTCACATGAGCAGATGAGCAGGTCACCTTAATTTAGATATAGCATCTTTACAAATGGCCTTGTTAGTTGTTATTCACAAATAACTCAGTAACCCTTATCTGTGTCTTGTCAGTAAAATGTCCTATTAGTCTGAATGGCATTAAACATGTATTAGATCTGTAATGGTATTACAGTCTAATATATATAATAGATAATATAGTTATAAGCAGTCTAATATATAATAGCGTTATAAGCTAAAGGTAATCTATAAGCTTACTCTGATGTTATAATATAATAGGAATGGCATCTCTCAGTCAAATGTTGTCATAGTGACTTAGCTACCCCTCCCCTCGGTGGTAATAACCCATGCTCATATCTCTACAATAACAAGTGTCACAGTGCCTTTTCTGCACACTCACTGTGTGGCCTTGTCTCTCTATCTGTCTATCTGTCTGCACTCAGACAGCCTAACAGGCCTTAGAATATTCTAAAGGCCCTAAATCCTAGGTGCATAACACTGTCATCTAGTTATACCATTTTAAACTGTATTTTAAACTGTATTTTAACATGATCATAGATCATAGAATTACGTTTTCAACCGATTTTTTATGTAATATTGGCAAAATAGTAATTTATCTTTGGTATTTTTATGTAAAAAGTGTCACACCAATTGGCAATGGTAAAGGGTACTGAACCGGGAATGACAAAAAAGATTTGATCTATTGAAAGATATTAAAAAAAAGATGACTCACCATTTAACCATTCCATGTACTTCTGAGATGTACTTCCTAGTTGAACAAGGACCCCTCTTCCCCAAGTCTCCAAACAATTGCCCATTTAAATATAATATCTCAATAAATATCACTTGAAAAAGTGACTGATGAATTGCAATAATGTTCAGTGTGTTAACAAAAAGCAGCATATTCTGAGCAACATAATAAAGTTTTTTGACAAATGTAATTTTTATTGATTTATGTTTGGTGCTCGCAGTGGCGGATTTAGCAAATTGGGGGCCCAAGGCGAAGGTATGTATGGGGCCCCCCATCTGATCTTTAAAAGAGAATAAAAAACATGTACCGAATGAATGGTGGATAAGCAGGTAAAACTAATCTACGGGAAAGTAAAGGTTGGAGAGGAAAAACCTTCCCCTTTAAACCCTGCATACACTTCTTTACTCCAAAATGACAATGGAAAGCAGAGAACACAAAGCGTAACACTACATAAACTAATAGCCATGATGGAACCCATCATCGTCATCATCGGT
>JACXGM010004291.1:0-38537 GCA_016801145.1 Umbra pygmaea | reverse complement strand
CACAGACTTCCCACTGAGGTGCCTTGATACAGCACTCTGGGAACAGCCTATTTGTTCAGAAATTTCTTTCTGTGTCTTACCCTCTTACTTGAGGGTGTCAATGATGGCCTTCTGGACAGCAGTCAGGTCGGCAGTCTTACCCATGATTGCGGTTTTGAGTAATGAAACAGGCTGGGAGTTTTTAAAAGCCTCAGGAATCATTTGCAGGTGTTTAGAGTTAATTAGTTGATTCAGATGATTAGGTTAATAGCTCATTTAGAGACCCTTTTCATGATATGCTAATTCTTTGAGATTATAACTAAGATTGTATATGGCTACTTTCACTTTTAAGTACATATTCTATTTAACAACCGGTTTCCATAACTAGCACCTTAAACAATGATAAATCAGATTATCTATTCTACCACGTCGCTCTCCAACGACTCCTTGTGTTCAGATTGGGCACCTGTAAAATCAATCGCAGAAGTATAGTCGGTGAACGTAATCATCCCCATGCATGATCCAACTAAAGGCGTGTTGGGTGAACAGAGGAAAAAAACTGCGGCTCTGGCAACCTGTGGGGGTTGGATGAACCATGTGCACGCCCTTCGTTATCCCACAAATCTGTACAAGTTGCAGAGCTGCCGACAAGGCAGGGTTAGAAAGGGAATTGGGAAGGGAGGAAAATCTGAAAAAACAAATACAAATTGTTTACCGATTGATTGCCGCCCCTGATTTTGGGTCTTAGCCCAAAGCCACATTTACAGCAAGAGTCTACCAGACCCTCCTCAAATTGGGAATGAGGTTAGGTTAACGGTGCCTCGCCTAAGGACACAACAACATTTGGCTCAGCCGGTAATCAAACCGGCAACCTTCCAAATACAAGTTTGACGGCCATCTGAGCCCCCGGATCTTTCAGGTAAATGTAGAGCAACAAGATACAGTATGGCTTGGCAAAAGTACTTGGAATACCCATCCCTGCGATCAACTGTAAGTCTGGAAGGTAGGCAAGCTCCAATGGGCTTTAACTAAAATCTCCAACAAGTGTGCATAGAACACCAGTAACCATGTTCAAAGCAACGATAATAATATGTTTACTGTATAACTTATAGTTGTTTCAAATTCTCCTTAAGTAAACCAAAATATTCTGGCCCCAATGTTGTTATCCTTTATAACGTATAAATATTATTATCATATTATGTTACATAAAGTATTATGAAATATAGCATGCAGTACTAAATGAATCCGTTTTTATTCTTCATGTGGAAGCTAGAAGAATTACAAAAAGAACAGTTCAATCTATTCCCAATCCATCAAGGGAAATTGTTGTAATTATATAAATTGATATAGTATTCACCAAATGTCCATTATCAAAGTGACTTGAAAACATAGCAATGGTAACTTGGTATAATCCTTTTTTTAATCTCATGCCCAAGTTGCTAGACTACTGACAAAGGGACTCAACAATTTCAGACATTGACTCTACTCAGAAGTAGCTATCGTGACATGACTTGGACTCGAGATTTTGTGTGTCTGCTATTTTTCTTCCCTATACTGGCTTCAAGATTCTTGCCTGAATTATTGTGTGAAGAAAAGAAAGGTATTGTTTGCCAATACAGACACCGACTAACTACCCATCTGGCTACATCACATCCAAGGGCATAGTAGCAAGTGGGGACATGTCCCCCCAATGTTGGAAGCAGGAAATGTGGCCCCCCTAATAATGAGAACAATTTACAATCAATATTTATACTTTTCCACCAATATCAAACTCACTCCTATGGCCTTGATTACATCGCTCTCATCTAAACTGACGTACACTTGTGAGGCTTATACAATAACACCGAAACTAGCAGGCTACGCACACACCCAATTTTACACACTCCTACACACACTAACACACTGCGCTTCTACAGCAGTCCCCATCTGTGCCAGTGTGTGAATGTGTGCCCACAAAGCCATATCCATCATAATTAAAACAGTGCATCAGGTATGGGAATTAGTCTACAGAGTCTGTCTGTGTGGTGTAGATTAGCTCTAAGTGTTTCACCTCTCTTCTGCTGCAGCCCAGATGATATTACAGCAGCCTGGTGTCTACAGTGGATTCAAGAGGACATGTCAATGGCTATAAATCATGGTGCTGGAATCTGTAGCAGTTTAAGAAAGGGCAGTGGGAGGATAGATGCTGTCAGAGTTACTTCAGAATTCCTAATGTTTGAAGAAGCGCTCTGACGATGCCCCTACATTCCTATCTTTGACTGAGGTAAAGAAGAAAACACCATGAATTTGCCTTCTCAAAATCATTCAACTGTATTGCAGTGTCAACAAATGGCAAAAGTTCTCACTGCTTTGTATTGCATGCAGGGACCCTCATTATTCTACCGTGGAAGTGTGGTGCTATTTTGAGCCTTGTTAGTGGTATGAAATAGCCATTTCTTTTTACTTCATTCACGCACTCACAAATAGCATTATAAGGTAATTCAATCAGTTCGCACTAAAACTGGGCACATTCTATTAGCATGAAAACATATCCCAGAGAACGGTCAACTCTGTACCATGTGTTATGAACCCCTAGGTTCATTTTGCGCCTGAATTGTCCTTTAACTTTCAGTAAGTTTGAAAATGTAATGGAAACACATTGAACTTTACATTTTAAATTTGATACATGAAACTTTAAGCTAAAATGTACTAATGTATGAAATCATCAGGCATGACTTTTCATCAGCAACAATTTCATATTTTAGAATACTTGTATGTACAACCTTTAGCCAATCGGACAGACACCTCGCTAGGGCTGTGTGATGGGAACACTCAAACTCGCATCTGCCTATATTATTTGTCTACTGTCTCTTCAAACAATTACACGTTACATTAATAAAGTGTAAACCAGACAATTACCTATTTGCGCCTGTAAAAGAAATCAGTATCCACAACCACAAAGTGCAGACCAGTTTTTTTTCTTAGCACTGCCTATTCCACAAGGGTGCATCATTTATGGCAGGCCATTTATAGGTGATGGGGTGAGTGTGAAACATGCTGTTTTATGGAACAGTGTCCTTTCCTCCACATCGTTGTCTTAGTCATAGTCCGACTCCTTTTCTCCTCCTTCCTCCTGCTCGTCCTCCTCTACCTCGTGCTCCTCCACTTCCTCCTGTTCTAACTTGTCTCTTCCTACCAGCGGTGGACATTTAATTGGCTGCAGCAGGAGACTAAGGATGACAGGCAAGCTGGCCCTTCCAGGACGGCCCGTCGATCATAGGAGTAGGGGCCTCAGGCTATTGCGCGCACACTAAGCAGGAGGCATGCAGTTCTCTCCACCTGCCAATGGACCTGTGGGACTCCTTCAGCCCTCCGGCTTCTCTCCACTGCAGCACCACTGACCTGAACACATTAAATGGCTGCTTACACCATCAACCTCAACTCTCACATCACGCACACAAACACACGCGCAGTGCTGTGAGCACTATCGAGGAAGTGTGAGTGGACTGGTTAACTGTCTCTAAACAATAAATTAGGCTCCACTGTTTAGTGTTACACTGGCATTGTCTCAGCTCCGCCTCATGTGTGTCTGTGTGTTTGTTTCAGCACACACGTGCCATGCATTTATGTTACCCTCCTCCCGCATTAGGCGGTAATACTATCTACACATTAAATCTAATAGCTCATGACGAATCACTGCATGATTAGGGAATATCCTTTCTCCACAAATATATGAATAATATATAACTGATCTTATATAACAGAGCCAGCCAGCCAGCCAAAATGTGATAATGTGTATGTGTATAAGATCGGTCTGGTCTTCCATTAGAGGCAGGGGGGATATCTATCAGTGTTAGAAGATTGTGTCCCTTTAATTTCTTCTGGTTAATATGTTTTTAAGATATATTTAAAAATATTTCAGCTGGAGGAGTCATTAATGCACCGAACTGCAGGGCCTTTCCATCAATGTTCGGTTGGCCTGAGTCCAGGGATTTCAGCTATACAGACAGCTTTTGGGCAGTGGAGCTACTTCTTGAAGCAAAAGCTCACCTCTAAAAGATTTCAAGTCAGCTTCCTAATTTGTCATTAACAACATTAATGAATTGAGGATTATCTGCTTTCCACTCTTTATGGTAATAAGCAATTTAAAAGACAACTATTCCTTTCTGCACTATGACAAAAGCTAGCTCAACCTATCTCTTAATCAGCGTTATTCTGTGAGTTGAGAGGGCTTGGAATGGATATATTTGAGGTAATGTGTTTTTCGTTCACTCCACAAACTACTCAACGTAAGCTGGACAAGAACAAGCTGGATGAGCAAAATTGCAAACTTGAATTTGAATTCGAAATGCTAAACTGCAGGTCAAAAAATCAAATTCCGATTGCATCTTACAGTTACAGTAGAATGAGTTCAATACTCTTTTTAAGGTGTGTCTTCGACGGGTGTCTCCAATACTCTAGTGTTTTCTATTGGTCCTCTGGAGATGTTGATGTCTCTCTCATCAATATAAGTGATTCTCCCCTTAACCCCTGTCTCAAGATCAAACATGTCCACATCCGCAACATGTTGTCCCTCCAATGGTGGAGACTGGACCGGTGAACTGTCCGTGCCTTCAATAAATGGCAGAGTACAACCACTATATGAGCACACACAAACAAATACACATACAAATGTATGCATGCCCACTTATAAACAAGCTTTACCCTGCTGTTTTAATTAATATAATGAGTTATTCAAGTAATTTGATTATATTCAATCGGGTTGGAGGAGTGCCTGTGTTTGAATTGTGCCGGCAGGAACGTTCGTCCCATCCATCACTCTCCAAGCCGTGATGAGCGCAGTCTAGCTGGACCATCGTCAATGTAGTCAAACACTATTGTAGAACAAGTAATTTGAAGTAGGCTATACAGTAGTTCTATTAACAACTTCCAAATTAGTAAAGTGAAACATTTAAAAATGAAAACAACATTCCTCAGACAAGTAACATACAAATTACGCCATTGAAGCAGTGAAGAATACTGTTGTTTATTAGGTATCCAAAGTAGAAGTAGGGTTTTGTGCACTAAAAGGAATGTTTAAATAAAAAGAGCAGTTTAAATGGGAAAGTTATTTGTAATGAATTTAGTCTAACAGTGTTATATTTAACTTCACAGTTGAGTTGTAATAACGATAAAGAAATGCCCTGTTGTCTGCAGTACAGTCGAATTGCTTAGGATGATTTTCGCTCCCCGGAGCCACCTGGTGTCCGGATGAAATATAGTTGCCACCGAAATATAGTTAACTTGTGTTCGGCCCGGCGCAGTACACCTAAGTGCAGCCCCTCCCCTCAATGAGAAATTTATCCTTTCACCATCTGTATGGTGGCTCTTCACACCTAAAGTAGTATTTGGAGCCAGATAATCTGTCATTCAAATCTGTAATACAAGGGTAGTTCTGACAGGAAGCGCCACATGACCTAACCAACACTACACCATCCATCCGTCGGTTGGCGGAGGCCAACCCTCACCTGAAACGAGTCCATCTTACTGCCAAGAACCCCGACGCAGCTCTCGCTTTGGTTATACAGAGATTGGATGGCGCTAAGAAGGGACCCCCTCACCCCATATTCCCACAGCACTTCCCACAGTATCTTCCGGGGGATGCGGTCATACGCCTTCTCCAGATCCACAAAACACATGTAGACCGGATGAGCATACTCCCAGGCCCCCTCCAGGATCCTTGCGAGAGTGAAGATCTGATCCATTGTTCCACAACCAGGACGGAATCCGCATTGTTCCTCTTCAACCTGGTGTTCGACTATCAATCGAACCCTTCTTTCCAGCACCTTTCCAGGGAGGCTGAGAAGTGTGATACCCTTGTAATTGGCACACACCCTCTGGTCCCTCTTTTTAAACAGAGGAACGACCACTCCAGTCTCCCACTCCTTTGCCACTGTCCCAGACTTCCACGCAATGTTGAAGATGTGTGTCATCCATGACAGCCCTTCCACACCCAGAGCTTTCAGCATTTCTGGATGGATCTCAACAATCCCTTGGGCTTTGCAACTGACAGTCCCCCATCATCCTCTAGCTCTACCTCTAATATAGAAGGAGTATCAGTTGGATTCAGAGTTCCTCAAAGTGCTCCTTCCATCACCCTATTACCTTCTCAGTTGAGGTCAACAGAGTCCCATCCTTACTGTATACAGCTCGGATGGTTCTGTGTTTCCCCATCCTGAGGTGGCAAACAGTTTTCCTGAAGCACCTTGGTGCCGACCAAAAGTCATTCTCCATGTCCCTGCAACTGCAACTGCCTCCTGATTCATCCAGGGTAACATATCCCAGAAAGACTGTAGGACGGATTCCCTGACCACCGGTGTCCACCATGGTGTTTGTGGGTTAACGCCCTTTAGACCCTAAAACAGCTCCTCACCGCAGCTTCAGTAATGGAAGTTTCAAACATTGTCCACTCGGGTTCAATGCCCCCAGCCTCCACAGGGATGCACGAAAAGCTCAGCCGGAGGCGTGAGTTGAAAGTCTGTTGGACAGGGGCCTACTCCAGATGTTCCCAATTGACCCGCACTACCCGTTTTGGCTTACCAGCTCTGGCCAGAGTCTTCCCCCACCTCCTGACCCAACTTACCACCAGATGGTGATCGGTTGACAGCTCTGCCCCTCTCTTCACCTGAGTGTCCAAAACCTACGGCCTAGGGTGCTCTGGTACCAAGTACACTTATGAGCATCCCTATGTTCGAAAATGGTGTTTATTATAGACAATCCATGACTAGCACAGAAGTCCAACAATGAGCAAACCACTCGGGTTTAGATCAGTGAGGCCATTCCTCCCAATCATGCCTCTCCATGTGTCTCCATCATTACCCACGTGCGCGTTAAAGTCCCCCAATATATGCACATGCACTGGGCCCAGGGCTTCCTCCGGGCAGGGTTGCTCTTCCTCTACCTCGATTGCTCATAGGGTTTTTGAACCATTCTTTGTCTGTCCCCTCTCCTGAGACTATTGCCATGGGAGACCCTACCAGGAGCACCAAGCTCCACACAACACAGCCCTCAGGTTTATAGGGACACACAAACCTCTCCACCACGATAAGGTGATGGTTCCCAGAGAGATCAACACTACACTACGTTCCTAATTGTTATGCAAATTGCAATTAAGTGTCATAAACATTAAATATTTAGTTTTTCAATCAAACTCATGGATGGTAATGTCCCCGGGCTCTTTGGATCACAGACACATGAGAATTACTTTGACAGGTGAGCCCATTTAAAGGAAAACTGCTTAAAATGGATGTTCCACATTATTATGCAGGCCACAGCTTTCAAGCAATATGGGAAAGAAAAAAGATCTCTCTGCTACGGAAAAGCGTCAAATAGTGAAATGCTTTGGAAAATGTATGAAAATATTATATTCACAAAGACTTGATCATCATACTGTGAAGAGACTTGTGGCTGATTCAGAGCATAGACGAATTAATGCAGATAAAGGCAGAATGAGGAAAGTTAATGCCAAACAAAGTCATCGAATTAAGAATGTAGCTGCTAAAATGCCATAACAAAGCAGCAAACAGGTATTTGAAGCTTGCAGTTGTGCATAAACCTAGTATTCAGCCACCTCTAACCAATGCTCACAAGCAGAAATAGTTTCAGTGGGCACAGAAATTCATGAAGACAAATTATCAACAGTCCTGTTTACTGATGAGTGCCATGTAACCATGGATGTTCTAGGGGGGTATTCCAGAAAGCAAGGTTGACTTACCGTCACATATACCCTGAACTCTCGGTTGATTAACCCAAAACTTGCTTACTCTGGGTATGTTGGTTCCAAAATGCCTGTGAGGAGTTAGTTCAATCAACCTCTTATTCGTAACCCAGAGTTACTGCGCGCACATGGCGAGTACGTAAAGACATTCAATGGATCGCCGATTTCAGGAGTTCCCAAGGAAATCCAAAAAGAAAAAAGCAAGTTATGTATTTCATTGAAACTGAGTTGAAGGTTTTAATGCTTGCTTATGAAGAATATTAGACCATTATTACTAAAAAAGCAATACTGCTGCATCAGCAAAAGAGAGTTGGCTTGGCAAAAAAAAAACTGACAGAGTAAATATGTTTGTTTATGAAATTATAAATGGGCTATTTTTCCCTTTTACTGTAATGAAAAAATCTTTTGGGCACACATTTACACACATTTACGTTTTGCCCTCCATAAATTACTTAATATTACTGTAGTAATGTACATATTTGGCTAGTAATATAGACTATTGGCTATAATCCCTGATAAAAAGAACTGTGAGCCAAGTCGAAATGAAACAAAAACATTTTCCAACAGGGTAATATTTTCTTAACTTACTAAATTGTTACTGAAGCAATGTAATTTAGTATTTAATGTAATTACATTTTCTATGTAGCCAATTGAAAGAAGGCTGAGGCCCGTAAAACAGGCGGGGGTCCACCTCCACTTTCCCTCACTCCAGCCTCATGAAAAGATCATTACTATTAGAAAACAAATCATAGAATCCTCCCTTAAGAAGCATATATCCCCTAAACTCACCTGAGATTGTGCAGAACAGTCAGGAAGCTGGCTTAGGAAGGACACTGGAGTTTTTTAATCCTGTATCCCTTGAGTCTTTCACTAAAATAGTAAAGGCTTCAAAGCCTTCCAGCTGTCAACTGGACCCTATTCCAACTAAATTTCTAAAAGAGTTACTCCCTGTGCTTGGCTCGCATATGCTAAAAATAATAACTTGCTCTCTAGTATCTGGGTGTGTACCAAACTCCCTAAAATTGGCTGTAGTGAAGCCACTCTTAAAAAAAACTTGACCCAGAAAGACTAAACAACTACCGCCCTATTTCAAATCTACCATATCTCTAAAAAAGATTAGAAAAAGTGGTTGCCCAGCCACTCAATGAATTCCTAAAGACTAATAACACTTATGAAAAGCTCCAGTCTGGGTTCAGACCCCATCATAGTACTGAGACTGCACTTGTAAAGGTGATTAACGACCTTCAAGTTTCATCCGACCAGAGCTGTGCCTCTGTTCTTGTGCTTCTGGACCTGAGTGCTGCCTTCGATACCATTGACCACAACATTCTTCTAGACAGATTGGAAACCTATCGGGCTACATGGACATGTTTTGGCATGGTTCCGATCCTATCCATCGGAAAGATATCAGTTTGTATCTGTGGATGGTCTATCCTCCAAACAATCAAAGGTATGCTTTGGTGTTCCACAAGGTTCTGTTTTGGGACAGCTACTGTTCTCGCTATACATGTTGACTCTTGGTGATGTCATCCGGAAACACAATGTCAACTTTCACAGCTATGCTAATGACACACAGCTGTACATTTCAGTAAAAAAGGGAGAATCCCCAAAATTGCACACCCTGGAAGCCTGTGTTTTGGATATAAGTTGAGTTGGATGACAGAAAATTACTTCTAAACTCTGAAAAAACAGAAATGCTTATTTTAGGTCCCAAGAAAAAAAGAGACCTGCTGTCAAATCTGGCAATAATCATAGACGGTTGTACAGTCATATCAGAAAAAACTATAAAAGCCCTTGGTGTTACTCTGGACCCAGATCTCTCTCTTGACGAACATGTAAAAAATATCTCAAGAGCAGCTTTTCTCCATTTCAGGAACATTGCAAAAATTTGAAATTGTCTGTCAAAGAATGATGCAGACAAGTTAATCCATGCCTTTGTTACCTCAAGATTGGATTATTGTAATGCTCTCTTTTCTGGCTACCCAGACAAAACCCTAAAAAATTCAGTTAGTGCTTAACACAGCCGCCAGAATTCTGACTAGAACTCTCTCTACTGGGATATCCTCACTCCAATGCAACCCCTGCAGTGGTTAGTCTGCTGGTGACCTTTTGGAGGTGTGGTCTTGGCAATGTGGGTGGGTCGGAAGCATGTCTGCTTGCTCCTGCCCAAGGCTTTCCTTGTGCAGGACCACGTCTCTTGTCCCCCCCGTCACAGCCCCAGATGTTATGCTGCAATAGTTTATGTGCCGGGGGACTAGGATTCCCCCCCCCCCCCAGGCAGATTATATATTTATTTTGGGGTCAGAGTTGTGTCAAGGTACTAGACCCAAGGTATGCCCACTCTAATGTTCCTTATGTCATGTTCATCCTAGGAGGACCCTAGGAACATGCGACAGGACCATGTGGCCTGATGACTCCTTCCTGTCCCTTTCCTGTGCCCAACCCGCTGCTGTGCTGGATCCCATGTCACTGCGGTTGATGATCCCTTTTCCACCTGATGACGCCAGCTTTCATCTCCAGGCGGCTTCACATTCTTCCTTCACAATACCACCAAACTGTATTGATGCTACCTAAAGACTATGGTCACAGTCCACCCATCATATCTTCATTGCTGGAGAATAATTTAACACTGATAGACAAAGTGACCTTATTACAATGGGCTGTGTACCCTCAGAACCCAACCCGGTACAGCCAGAAGAGGACTGGCCACCCCCTTGAGTCTGGCCTCTCACTAGGTTTCTTCCCAGGAGTTTTTCATAGCCACTGTGCATCACTTGTGTTGCTTGCTTTTGGGGGTCTCGGGCCGGGTGTTTGCTGTTGTAAAATGGGCTTTATAAATAAATTTGATTGATTGATTGATGGAACATAACCTGCTCTGGAGCAGGTTATGTTCAGAGAGTGAGTTGCTATGGAAACTTACATACCCTGAAAGTTACTTCCGTTTTTGGAACCGAAAGCTGAGGTAATCCGCGTACTTACCCTGAAACTTACCCGGTTATGTCACATACAATACCCCCCAGATGGATGGAGTAGTGCAGTGTTTCTCAAACATTTTTCAATTTTGTACCCCTTTTTAATTATCTTTTTTTAGCCAAGTACCCACTGACCAGTGCAAAACATTTTTGATAGAAAAAAGTTAATATAAAGAGGTACAATACAGTGCCGGCAGTGATAGATTCACTATCTAACAACATCCTTTTGTAAACAAAAACATTTAAATGATACATTTCAAATGTTTGGAATCCATCACTTAATTCATTCATTATTATTGTATGATATATTTTTAAATGAGCATTTTTGCAAAACTTTCATGTACATGTATCCCCATTTGAGAAACACTGGAGTAGTGTATGGTTGGTGAATGGCCACCATGTCCCAATAAGGCTGTGACATTAGCAAGGAGCTGGCAGAGTAATGATTTGGGCCAGAATCATGGGGAGAGAGCTGGTAGGCCCTTTATGGGCTTAGAGAGCTGGTAGGCCCCTGAAGGTGTGAAAATTACCTCGGCAAAGTATATAGAGTTTCTAACTGACCACTTTCTTCCATGGTACAAAAAGAAGAACCATGCCTTCAATAGCAAAATCATCTCATGCTGCAAATAATACCTCTGTGTCATTAGTGGCTAAGGGCATTACATGTACAATATGTAATTTTTGGCCGCTAGGGGTCTCTCAATCAAAATAATAGCAAAAAATGTACTTGGATGACGTCGGGAAGTAGCGTGGAATCATGGGTTTTGTTATCGTCGTCAATGACAACCTTCCAATCTAGCGTCTCCCGCACAAAAAATTTCACTGACAAAGTAATGTATTGTTAAAAATAAAAAATATGATAACTTTATTCACGTTATGTTTGGCGGTTACCTGGAACTTAGAGCAACTAGAGCAGTCAAAGGTTATACTGTATGACACCATTGACGGAAGACAAAATGTGTCTTCGAATTATATTATAAATTTCTTTGATAGTTTGTGGAAACATTTAGGATAATGTATGTACACAACTAAGAAATATATATAATATAGGTATAGTGATGTTTGTGTAACGATCACTCCCAGGGTAAAAGAACAGTAACGTTTATTCTCTCAGGTAGCAGTCAAAAAACAAGGCAGGAACAGATCAGGCGAAAGTACTGAGGATAATCCAAAAACACAATACTGAAATAACAATGCACGGGTCAGGCCAGAATAACAATCCAAGAAGAAATGCTCAGTTGAAAGACAAAAAATGTACTTACAATACCTCGCAAAGAGGCAATAGTGTGTGTGTGCTTATATACAGCCTGAGTGAGAGCAAGTGTACTGAATCTGGGTGATTGAGTCCGGGTTATGGGAAATGTAGTTCTGAGCAGTCAAGACTAGGGAAGCTGTAGTTCTCAGTGAAACGAAGCTGGGGAATGTTACAGAACCCCCCCGTGGCAACGGCAGACCAGGCACTGGAACCACAGCAGACACAGGAACCTGGAAGGACACAGCACAGACAGACATAGACAAATGGACAGACACAGAGAGGGGCACAGAGACCGGGGAAGGTGCAGGCCCGGGGACAAGCACCGGAGCGGGGACTAGGGCAGGAACTGGCACGGGGACAGGGGCAGACACTGGCATGGAGACTTGATCAGGCACACGCCCGGAGACTCGGGCAGGCTCAGGGACAGCTAATGGTAAGGGAACAATGAAAGGCACAGGGACAATGAAAGGCTCAGGCTTGGAAGTCAGAGCAGTCTCGGGGAAAGGAATGTCTCAGCCTCCGTCATGAGTGATCCAAAACCGGCCCTCCACGAAAAGAACTGGCTAACCAAATCTGGACGGTCACTGATGGCTTTGCCGCATTGGTTCATCCAATCCCGACAGTCCCCATCCACTTCTGGGTCTTTCCGTAACACAGTGAAGATGAAGTCCCTCTTGGAACTGAGGCTGGTAGCCATCTTGGGACTGGGGCTGGTGGCAGCACCCTTGGGACTGGGGCTGGTGGCAGCACCCTTGGGACTGGGGCTGGTGGCAGCACCCTTGGGACTGGGGCTGGTGGCAGCACCCTTGGGACTGGGGCTGGTGGCAGCACCCTTTGGACTCTGGGCGTCCATCTTGGGACTGGGGCTGGGAACCACTGTCTTGGAACAGGGACTGGGTGCCCTCTTTGGAGCTTCAAAAGGGGCAGGTGTCTTAAAGACACGACGGGGAAGGATATAGTCCCCATCCATAGCCTCCCTGATTAAAAACTCTTCATAGGAGGCTTCGTAGAGGTCCCATGGAATATCCTCCTGGACCCAGCCACTGTAAAATGGCTCACTCCCAGCCATGTTTATTTTTTAAGCTGGGGAATGTTACAGTTTGCTTTTTAATGCAAAGTACATCTTTTGTTATTGTTTTGGAAAACAAGATATTGTACCTTTAAAGGATAGAAACTCAGTGTGGCCCCCATTCTCCCCTTACCTCAACCCTATTGAGAACCTTTTAACCGTACATCTCAGAATTTCTCCCAAATTACGTTGTCAGGAAACTATTTTAAAAACCTGAATTACATGCCAACATATTTAGGGTTTTTTACGTTTGAACTGCACGTTTTGTTATTACGCTATATTTGTACTTCCATTACGTTGCTCCGGTACATTTCGTTTAGCAGATTTGTGCGAGAACATTCCACACATTCCATAGCGTTTGAAATTATATTGCAACGTTCACAGTTAAGGTTAGGTAGGAGGATACTAACGGTTAAGGTTAGATATGACGTTACTGAGGTTAAGGTTAGGGTTAACATTACAAAAACCGATAATCGCGTGTCTGCATGACGCAAGCAATGTAGAACAAAACACACACAAAGTGTCGGTCTGGATTTGAACTCGAACACTGGCATGGAAGTCGCGTATTTATACCTAGCTAAAACTACGCAATTTACATGCTACGTCATGATCTTCATATGTTCATATTTAACGTTATTCGAGTGTTCAATTTAGTTCCCTACAAACGTAATTGACCCTCTCATACGTTCATATTTCACATATTTCGGTTTTACAAAATAGTTCCCTCAGAACATATTTCATGTGATTTAGGGCTGGAAACTTTGGAACATCCTCATGCAAGAGCTCTATGAGGGTGGGAGTTTGCATCAAAACAGCAAGAACTCACAAGTTCATTGGACACAAGAATTGTGAAGGTGAACTTAAAGAAGGGGTCCTATGTTAACATGCAACTTGTCCTATTAAGATGTGTTTGACTGAAATACTGTAGCTTTTGATTTCAGTAATTATGACCTCCTAAAGCTGCAAAATTCAACAAATGACAATTTTCAGTTCTTTACAACCTATAAAATGTTTTGAAACTCTGTTTGCATAGGCAAGATGACGAGTCATCTTATACATGAGAAGGCATGACGACCTCTGAAATAGAAAGGATAATTACCCTTCCTAAAACCAGTTTGTTATAACAATACATACCAAGGTTGAAATAACCTGTGTTTAAGTGTTAGCATATGTACAGAGTGTTTCTGGTACTGAGATACCCAATAGCATAGGTGTCACAGACAATTGGGCCCCATCATCCACCCCAATATTTTATATTGAAACACATACATTCAAATATAAAATATAAATAAATATAAAAGACCACAACCAACAAAGGCTTTTAGTGACTGTAAAAATACCAATTTGACAAAATGGCATGGTTCCAATGTAGACACTAATTCGCCTGAGTTTCCAGCATGACTGTTGTATTTGCTATGATCAAAATCAAACAATTACCCCTTTTTCACCAAAGAAAAAACTGGAAAAGTTTGGTGCATATTTTGAACCAATTTTGCGTTTTGAAAGGCAAATAAACAGCTCTCGGCCAGGAAAACTGGTTCCAGAGCAGCACCAACTATTTGCCGATCTAGAACCGTTCGTTGTGCTTACGTCAGGGGCTGAGGGTGAAGTTAATGTGACTAACAACCCAAGGGCAAGTTTGTGACTGCCATTGTTAAAAACTAGAAAGTTAGTACAAAGATTGAAGAAAGATGGATTCAAAAGCAATACAGTGGGCAGTGGAGGAGACATTTAAATGTATCCATCATATGCCACAATCTGCATAACCACGGCAAATAGATTTTTTTTGTAGAAAAATACGTTTTGGAATATTGGATTGTATGACTTCGACAATCGACTAGTGTGGACTTCACTGGAAAATGGGAAATAAACAATGGTATGTACACTGGCTGATTTGTTAGATTCACTGTGTTTACTATAAGGAATCACTGCACATGACTTTATGCACTAGTAATGACATTTCAAACATGTTTAGAGGCTAAAGTAATGTTTTAAAACTTTCCCCATAAATGCATAATGGGTGTAAACTGGATCAGGGGGATAACACGGTTTTGGCAATACAGATTGTTTGAGTTATTCTCGCTACTGACAGCACTCCTGATATCCAAACTACAGAGCTACGTTTTGAAAACGCCCGGAATTCTCCTTTAAGTCCTCTATAGCATCGCAAATGACTTGTATGTTAATTGAATGGGTTCCCTTGTGGTCGATGTATATCAGTACGAATAATGCAGCCTGAATGTTTTGGGTAAATGTGTACACTACATTTATGCCTATTTTTCACATCTTCATCGACACCACACTGATTTCCTTTGTGTCGTAATATTTTTCCTTTGTAATTATGTAAGGTTTGCAGAAATGGGAACTGCTGCGTCTGTGTAGTTGAGAGAAGTAAAGTGTATGCTCGTTGTGCACACGCTACATTATGGCCAAGCATGTGCACTTAAAATAGCATCTGAATAACGCGAAACAGACTTTAGACTAAGGTTTTCCTGGTCTGTGGCGGAATTGTTTTCTGAAACTGCAAAATAGCACCAAGGAACATTTGCGCCAGAACACTCCTCCTCTTTTCGCTAAACTGCCCCCGGGAGCAGAAATTCATTCCCTAATTTACAAATGCGCTTCTGTGGAGGGAAATGTCCACTGTGCGTCGATGCGCAAAATAGGAATGATACATGCGTTGGTGTAAAAAGTCAATTGCGCTGGATGCAAGTTAGGGCCCCCAGTGCTTGAAGTCTCATTCTCTCTCAATATGTAAGGTGTGACTCCGTGTTTGGTGTGACCTTGAGGATTAGTTGTGTTATGTGCTACATTAGGTGTGCTAGAGTGGTAGAGAACTTGGTTTATTATGTCAGTATACATATATACACATATACATAAATACATAAATACATAAATACATAAATACATACATACATACATACATACATACATACATACATGTATGTATATGTATGTATGTATACATCATTGTTGTAAAATATAATAGAAATGCTATTATTTCTTTCATTTCTTCCCAGGGGAATGCACTTGGGAGTGTATAGGCAAGCTGCCCGAAGGCATACATCACCCCTAGAGTAGCTCCCTTGTCTACATACACTAGGAAAGTTCTGGGCCGACTACCCCAGGATCATGTGCCAGTTTAGTGTTTGTGTTAGGCAGTTAGGACAGGTAAGGAGTGGGATTTATACTTTTAAGTTATTTTGTATTGCTTCCGTCCAGCCCCTTCTCTTAACAATACATGAGTGGCTAAATGCCTTCATTTATAATAGTACTTTTGTGTCCTGTGTCCTTGCTTGCAACACAACTCCATACCATTTTCTCTGTTATCTGAGGGTCATTGAGCAGCAGGGTGTCACGGCCCTCTTTCTCTGGGTAGGCGTACGTAATAGAATCATCAGTACTATCTTGAATGTACATTTTCTAACACTGATGTGTGTATGCCAGAGCCCACAAATGAACCTGAAGTAATGAGATTGTGAAAGAGATAAAAGATATGATAACTACTGAAAGCACTCATTACCCACTGTTACAACATCTTTAGAAATTGAAGCATTCAATGCATGTCACTCAGAATGAGGGGCATGTCTAATGACCAAATGCACACCCAACGTATATATCTGTACATCAAGCCTACAAAGCATATTTAAATGTATAGCTTTTAATATGTGCAACAGTCTTATCTGAAACAATATTCACATACAGTAAGTAACACTGCAAATTATCTGTAATTGCTCTATTTAAATCAGAAGATGAACAGAGGACAAAAGGAGCAGATGGATCTTATATTGCAATTGATTAAAGCCTGCAATGAAACCTGATAAATGAAGCCATTTGATTAATGCCATACATATAAACAAACCCACAATGATCCAACATATTTGCAGAACAGATGTAAATAATATAACAGAGAAGAATTGTAGCTTTTAAACTTCATGTTATCAACCCTGTCTCACACTGGCTAATTAATTCAAATGCAGACTGGGATCTCATCTACCTGACTCGTCAATGCAGGTCCATTCGGACGGACACCATTCTTTCTGTGAAAAGGGGTCATACAGAAGCATGAGGTGAACAGAATGAGACGTCCTGAAACCAACAACTGTACACAACCCTCCAGGCTCTTTGGAGCACAGAAATCAATCTCAGACACCTGTGATAATTAGTTTGCCAGGTGAGCCCAATTAAAGGAAAACTACTTAAGGATGTTCTACATTATTAAGCAGGCCACAGGTTTCAAGTAATATGGGAAGCAAAAAGGATCTCTCTGCTGCAGAAAAGTGTCAAATAGTGCAATGCCTCGGAAAAGGTATGAAAACATTAGACATTTCACGAAAACGTAAGTGTGCTCATCATACTGTGAAGAGATTTGTGGCTGATTCAAAGCAAAGACATGTTTGTGCAGATAAAGGCATAATGAGGAAGGTTACTGCCAGACAAATTTATTGGATTAAGAGAGCAGCTACTAAAATGCCATTACAAAGCAGCAAACAGGTATTTGAAGCTGCTGATGCCTATGGAGTCCCGCAAACCTCAAGGTGTAGAATCCTCCAGAGGCTTGCTTTTGTGCATAAACCTACTATTTATCCACCCTTAACCAATGCTGTTACAATCTAGCTCCCGTAGGAGGGGGACATGACACCCTACTGCTCAGAGAACCCAGCTGGTCAGAGGTAGGGGGTCGAGGGTGCGAGTAAGGACACAGAAACCAAGGTACAATTTAAACAAAGGGCTATTTATTTGCCACTGTAAATTAATAAATATTAAATAATAATATGTTTGGGAGGAGAGGCTGCACAGACCAAATTAAAGAAATGAAACAAAGTTTAACTCTACCTTGATCTGAACTAACACACACAGAACCTACACCTATACTGGCACACGAATGAGGCGCCCTATCCAAAGTACAGGTGTGGTCTGTTCAGGTCTTTCCTAGTGTGTTTAACAGGGAAGTTACCTTACGTGTGGTGTAAGGCCAGGCCGTCTTGCATAACACTCCCCAAAAGTGCTTCCTCACCCCCTCTGGGAAACAAAAGAGAAACACAGTGTTAGAAACAAAATAGCAAGACTAAACACTCATACAATAGGCCTACCACTCTCGCTCTAAACAAAAGCTCTCTCTCTCTCTCTCTCTCTCTCTCTCTCTCTCTCTCTCTCTCTCTCTCTCTCTCTCTCTCTCTCTTTCTCAAAAATGCACAATGGTTCTAAACAGACAAAACTAAGGCAATGTGACACAGAGCATCTGCCTACCAAACCAAAGAGAGAGACCATGAACAAACAAATGGCACTTTTTATAGAGGGAAAGGGCATGATGGGATAGCTGTGATGACTGGGAACAGGTGCACCGGATTATGGAAGGGAGGAGTCATTGATAAATGATGATCATGGCTGATTTTCACCACCTGGGGGAAACAGACACACAGAGCAGGGACAAACATACACAGAAAACAGGAATCCAAAACAGGAAATACAGAAATACATGCTTTTACACTGGGGGACGTAACAAATGCTCACAAGTAGAAATGGTTGCAGTGGGCCCAGAAATACATGGAGACAAATATGTCCCAATAAGGCCATTTCATCAGCAAGAAGGTGCCGGAGTCATATTTTGGGTCGAAGTCATGGGGAGAGAGCCGGTAGGCCCCTTTAGGATCCCTGAAGGTGTGAAAATGACCTTGGCAAAGTATATATAGTTTCTGACCGACCACTTTCTTCCATGGTACAAGAAGAAGAACTGTGCATACTGTGGCAAACTCATCTGCATGCATGACAATCTCATGCTGCAAAGAATACCTCTGTGTCATTGACTGATATGGGCATAAAAGGAGAGAAACTCATGGTGTGGCCCCCATCCTCCCCTGACTTCAAACCTATTGAGAACCTTTGGAGCATCCCCAAGAAAAAGATATATGAGGATGGGAGGCAGCTCGCATCAAAATAGCAGGTCTGGTAGTCAAGTCAAGTCATTTTATTTATAAAGCACATTTAAAAACAGCAGTTGCTGAACAAAGTGCTGTACACAGGTAAGATTAGACACATATAACACAACAAAATCAGACAGGACAAATTACACAGTAAGATACACATCTCCTTATGCTGACTCAAATGCCAGAGAATAAAAATGGGTTTTAAGACGACATTTAAATGTGTCTGTGGTAGGAGAGGATCTGACTATTCCACAGTCTCGGGGCCACAACTGAAAAAGCATGATCACCCCTAGTTTTCATCCTAGACTGTGGGATAGCTAAAAGGGTTTTGTTTGACGATCTGAGGGTCCTGGGGGCGTGATACAAAGCGAGAAGATCTGTGATATATAATGGAGCCAGACCATGAAATGCCTTAAAAGCCAATAGAAGCACTTTAAAATCAATTCTCTATTTGACAGGTAACCAATGAAGAGAGGCCAGTATCGGGGTGATATGATCCATCCATATACTTTCCACAACAAGGGGTCCTATGTTAACAGTTAAGATGTGTTTGATTGAAATAGCTTTTGATTTGAGTAAATATGATCTCCTAATGCTGCAAATTCAACAAAATACCATTTTCTGTTCTTTACAACCTATAAACTGTTTTGAAACTCTGTTGTGCATAATAATTTGGAACAATGCATTTTTATTTTTTTATTTTTGAAAGCTTAACAACATATGTAAACTTGCTTGTTGTGTACACAAACGTGTTATGTATTTTATGTATGGTACAATTTGTGGTAAGTATCGATCCCTACATACAAGGGTACATTTTCCCTTAACCAAACCCCTGAGGATCTGCCAAAAACCTTGTCAGGCTTCAATTCCCCACATGTCCACATAGACAGATCATACATACACACACAGAGTCGTATGGTTATAGTGTTGTACAGAGCTGCCAGAACAGTGTGTTCCCTGTTCCACCTCACAATTCCATTCTGTTTCTATTGAATAAAGCAGTGAGAGGCCAGTGGAGATTGACAATGATCCTCATTAGCTGTTATCATCTACATGCTCAGAGACAAAGCCTGTCGCGAACACAGATCAGACACACTGCTGGTGAGAGAAAGGCTAAGTAACCCTGTCACTTCCCCAAAGCATGTTCTCTCTTTCTCTGTATGTTTTTGGTGTCTCTCAATCTATTTCTATCACTTTCTTCTCTCTCTCTCTCTCTCTCTCTCTCTCTCTCTCTCTCTGTTTCTGTTTCTCTGAATTGCTTGCTTGCACCCAACCCAGCCCTAAACCACATTAAATACGTTCTGAGGGAACTATTTTGTAAAACCGAAATATGTGAAATATGAACGTATGAGAGGGTCAATTACGTTTGTAGGAAACTAAATTGAACACTCGAATAACGTTTAATATGAACATACGAAGATCATGACGTAGCATGTAAATAGCATAGTTTTTGCTAGGGCGGAGGTCGGGGATGGGCGTATAAATCCGCGACTTGCATGCCAGTGTTCGCGAGTTCAAATCCAGACCGGCACTTTGTGTGTGTTTTGTTCTACATTGCTTGCATCATGCAGACAGGCGATTGTCGGTTTTTGTAATGTTAACCTTAATTCTAACCTTAACCTCAGTAACGTCATATCTAACCTTAACCGTTAGTAACCTCATGCCTAAACTTAACCGTTAGTATCCTCCTACCTAACCTTAACTGTGAATGTTGCAATATAATTTTGAACGCTATGGAATGTATGGAATGTTCTCGCATAAATCCGCTAAACGAAATATACCGGAGCAACGTAATTGAAGTACAAATACAGCCTAATAACGAAATGTGCAGTTCAAACGTCAAAAACACCCTTAATGTTGGCATATAACGTAATTTAGGTTTTCAAAATAGTTTCCTGAGAACGTAATTTGGGAGAAATTCTGAGATTTACGGTTGACCCAACCACCCACCTAAAGTACGCATAAAGGATAAAGGAGCAGCTCTTACTGAAAAATCAATTGTGAGAACCCTGAAAGTCTATGGGGCAGTCTCTCTGTACAGAGCATACAGTGTCTAAGGATATACAATATACCAAACATGTTCTACAACGCAAATGAGGAGCTGCTGCACATACTCACCTAAAGCATTATTAGGAACACCATACTAATACTGTGTTTGACCCCCTTTCGCCTTCAGAACTGCCTTAGTTATACGTGGCATTGATTCAACAAGGTGCTGAAAGCATTCTTTAGAAATGTTGGCCCATATTGATAGGATAGCATCTTGCAGTTGATGGAGATTTGTGGGATGCACATCAAGGGCACGAAGCTCCCGTTCCACCACATCCCAAAGATGCTCTATTGGGTTGAGATCTGGTGACTGTGGAGGGCATTTTAGTACAGTGAACTCATTGTCATGTTCAAGAAACCAATTTCAAATTATTCGAGCTTTGTGACATGGTGCATTATCCTGCTGGAAGTAGCCGATGGGTACATGGTGGCCATAAAGGGATGGACATAATCAGAAACAATGCTCAGGTAGGCCGTGGCATTTAAACGATGCCCAATTGGCACTAAGGGACCTAAGGTGTGCCAAGAAAACATCCCCCACACCATTACACCACCACCAGCAGCCTGCACAGTGGTAACAAGGCATGATGGATCCATGTTCTCATTCTGTTTTCGCCAAATTCTGACTCTACCATCTGAATGTCTCAACAGAAATCGAGACTCATCAGACCAGGCAATATTTTTCCAGTCTTCAACTATCCAATTTTGGTGTGCTCTTGCAAATTGTAGCCTGTTTTTCCTATTTGTAGTGGAGATGAGTGGTACCTAGTAGGGTCTTCTGCTGTTGTAGCTTATCCGCATCAAGGTTGTGCATGTTGTGGCTTCACAAATGCTTTGCTGCATTCCTCGGTTGTAACGAACGGTTATTTCAGTCAAAGTTGCTCTTCTATCAGCTTGAAGCAGTCGGCCCATTCGCCTCTGACCTCTAGCATCAACAATGCATTTTCTTCCACAGGACTGCCGCATACTGGATGTTTTTCCCTTTTCACACCATTCTTTGTACACCCTAGAAATGGTTTTGCGTGAAAATTCCAGTAACTGAGCAGATTGTGAAATACTCAGACCAACAGTTTGGCACCAACAACCATGCTACACTCAAAATTGCTTAAATCACCTTTCTTTCCCAGTCTGACATTCAGTTTGGAGTTCAGGAGATTGTCTTGACCAGGACCACACCCCTTAATGCATTGAAGCAACTGCCATGTGATTGGTTGAGTAGATAATTGCATTCATGAGAAATTGAACAGGTGTTCCTAATAATCCTTTAGGTGAGTGAATACATACATACAGTTTTGCATGTCCTGTTTGTACTGTCAGTAGGTCTCTGACTCATGTAAAGGCATCTTATTATCCTAGTTTGACAAGGCATGGTCTATATCGGTGACTCCTCACCAGGGATATTAGGACCAAAGGGGATACTTAGCCCATCTACCTTTAGAAGATTTGTGACTTCAAAGGCTGACTGGTAAAATGCATATAAGGGTGTACTTTAAAGATAATCCAGGGAGAGCATAATTCATATCAGTGACCAAGTAAGGTTAGGAGCCACTGGCCTACATTGCCCATCTAATTTTGATTACCACCTGCATGGTAGTATTGTATTCAAACAATACACCTCTTTGACCTGCTAATGACAATGGACATCCCAACTGGATATGTGAACTGTTGTTTATTTGTGAATAATCTGAGTAGAAACGCTATTGAAATGACCCTAACTGGGTCATAAATATTATGAAAGGATGGACACCAGGGGGGTATTGCACAAAACCAAGATAAGGGGTTAAGCCGGGATATTTAAGCTATCCTGGATGAATTTAGCCTCGACTTGGTTGCACAAAAGCTGCTAGAAGTAAACCCAGCCAAGTAACCATGGAGATTTATTCTTTGCAGCTAGCCTGCTCCAGAGCAGAGTCTCATGTGTTATATCAGTGGTCGCTCTGATCAGAAATAAACGTGTTAAACATTCATTGCAGTTGTTTAGATGGTTTGAAATGATTCATGAAGTTGCAACAGTCAGTGATAAGGGGCAAAATTTCTTTATTTTTTTATTTCTAAATAAAGGCTGTACTGTCAGAAGTGTGTGTATGGCACTGAAGTCCTTGTTACACATCTTTATCACCTTCCCCTGTAAGTAATTTCTACATACCATTTGCACATAGTTAAGAATTAAGGCACTTACCAGCTTGCAAAATGTTTTTATATTTGATCTTGACAGGTTCTTTTGCCCAGTCATGTGTGTTCTGTATGTATGAACATTAATTATAGAAATACATTTTGGATTAGACATAGTTTATAGAGTTTTGTGCATATGGTTGTAAAACATATTATCATATTGTGGAAAAGGCTATGTATTTAGTCTTTAGCGTAAATTTCCAGAGGAGCATTAATTCCCTCTGCTCACACTGAAAAACATATATCATTGATCCAACTTAAAAAATGTAGAGTAATGAATCTCACCTATATTTCTTATGCTTACCCAATGTAAAATAAAGAAATTTGTTCAACGCGTGATTTTTTAGGTTGTCCCAATAAATGTAATTAAATTTGGTTTAACATGTATTTTTTTAAGTTGATCATCAAAGCCAATCGTCACATTTACTGTAAACTGAGCCAATCTGAATTATCAAATTCACATTTGCATATCTCCCAGCACGCGTTTCTAAGGAAATGTGGCAAATACCAACTTCTGAGTGTTTACAGCTTTCGTAACACACTGAGAGTTACTTCAAGATTGTATTTTTACAAATTAGAATATCAAACTGATAGAACATTCAGCAGATTAAATATTTTATCACCCATAACTTGCAGTGGAAAGAACTGCATTGGTGAAATATTAACACATTTTACCAAATTAGCTGAACTACATAGAATGCAACGCTGTTCTCAGTAATGGTTGCAATAAATTACATCATTTACAGTTTACTTTTCAAACCTAATATAAAGATTACTATTATAATTTAATAATCAAACAAAGTAATTGATACATTAATGCATGAAGCAGAACATACATTAAAACAAACAATTCTTAAAAAGTAAAGGTGCAGAAAAGCGTCAAAACTTGAGAGCAAATATGATGTAACCTACAAAATATGCTTTGAGTCAAGATTAAATCTTTAGTTTTGCACTTCCCAGGCAAATTTAATTTTGTCTCAATTAAAAATAATAGGTTATACATTAAACTCATATTATTTTCACTTAATGGAATGAGAATAATTGCATTGGACGAACAACCACTTGTCATATTTTGTCAGTGTAGGTAGGTATTTTTAAATCCTAAACGCAGCCATATTTTCTTTTTTGCAGATTCTATACTTCACCTCCTCGTAACTTTCCATAAGAAGTTGTTGCTCAGCTGGTGAAAAATATGCTGCATGCGTCTTCTCCATCTCTGCATCAGTAAATCTGCGATCAATACAGTGGTCTTTTTAAGAAAGCCGTGAACGTGCACTTATCCCGAATATCTACATCTGGCTTGACATAGCTTTACCTTTTCATCCTGGCTCGGCAAACGTGCAACCGATTAAGCCGCGATGAGAAGATCACACTAAGTCAAGCTGCGCTTTTTCAGTTATCCTGGATTTCTTTATTCTACTTCTGTGCAATACCCCCCAGATATGCTAGACAGAACACCGGTTTATTCCTAAACTGGTGCTATTGTTCTGGTCGCAGCCCATGCCATTAAATCTTTCAACAACATTCAATATAACGTTGCACCTCACTGACCCATGAGCCAGGTATAAGAACACAAACTGAGAGAGGAAAGGCCAGTAGCCCATATTTATGCACTCAAAGCCCTGCGGTTTTACCCATCATACCCCCAATTCTTCCATCTGCCCTGGAATAATTTACCCCTGCTAACACCAAAGGGGAAAATAACAGATTTAACACTGTCCATTTTGTTATTGTTCACTGTGATTCCAGCATTTCTCCATTCAAGCAATCATTTAGTTCCCCACAGTATAAAGAAAAATGGCTGCAGTACCCACTTGAATGGAAACTGCAATTTAGGAACCATCTAGGAGCTAGAGGTCAGTACAGCAAAAAAAACGACCAACTTAACATTACTGCAGGTCAATTGTATATAAATAAGACCATTTATTTAAACAGGCAGTGTATACCCTACAAAATGTGTTGTTTGGCAAGAACAATAAAACATTGCAGGCAGGGGATAAGTGGCCAAGAGTGAGACGTGGACAGCAATGGGCACATCAATTCAGGCTACAAGTGGTTCTAATGATGCCGAATGTTACTAAACATTTCAACCTTTTATTATGACAGATGTCTCCAATAATGGAATTGCAGAAACACATTGCACTGTTTAAATCCTGCAATTGCCTGATAGTGTATGTACATGCACATTTAGCCAACAATTGCACTATTTGAAGGGATCGGTCTATTCCACCCTGTAAAAAGGAATACCTAATTAAAGTTACATTACAGTTAGGCTCAAGCCCATGGAGATCATACCCCTCTAATTCTTATTAAATCGTAGTTATGACATTCTATGGAATCTGTGACATTACATTCTATGTTTTGTAATTGTGTTACCCCAATTAATTGGTTAAACCAATTTATAAACTCCATTGTGTTGCAGCAATGGTAGTGCTCCATACAGATAAGGAATGTAATCCCCTTTCACCCCTGCTAATATTTTACCATCAAATGATTAATGGTAGGCTGAGGCTGTCAGTTTGTATTTTACACCCAGAAGAACCTACTACTGAAAATAAATTACAACTTGGATATTCTTTAATGACCCTTTAGGAGCCATACTTACCACCTTATTTAATTAATATAAATTTGTTCCTTTGAATACCTGTTTGTTGTAATTTTAATTATGTTCATTTCTCTGAGTGTGTGCCCTCTATAGGTGGGAGGGGAGAAGTTGTATAAAGGATAAGCCAACCCTGACAGCCGGGGGGGCACTGATGCAAGAGCACACAGTCTTTTGACCGTGCACATAGAGCTAGGATGGCAACAAAGGTGCAACAAACCTGGAAGTTGTTTGTTTTTATTACAACGCAAGTATATTTTGTTTTAATAAACTTTAGTTAGTTGTTCGGAACATCAACACACCTCTCTGGATCTATTTATGATACTTTGTACGTGTCAGAATCGTAGCATCAGCATCTCCCACAGTGGATTAAAAACAGGAATCACGTTTATACCACTACAAACCCTAATGTGTGTGTGTGTGTGTGTGTGTGTGTGTGCATGTACAGTTGTGCTCATAAGTTTCCATACCCTGGCAGGAATTGTGAAATGTTGGCATTGACCTTTACAATGGCCCTCATTTATCAAACCTGCATAGAAACCAGTGTAGATCTGAGTGCAGAAATCATCTTAGACTCACGTGTGATTTACAAAACCTTTGCATCACTCCAGTTCCAGCGCATGAATGAATGGGTGTTGATAAATCAGACAGTTGAAATTAATCGTAATTTAAATATCACGCCAACATATATTCACAGGTAAGAGGCCACGCCCTTAGAATTTACAACATGGATAAGTGACATCAGGCAAAGAAAAGGAATTTCTCTGAGATAGAAACAGAGATGCGCAGGACTCAGGTGCAGGCCAACCGCTTAGTTTTATTTGGAAGCTTAAAATCAGGCATCGACTGTTACAGTAAAATGCGGTGTTGACTGAGGTTACTGCTACAGTCATTGAAAGGGATTAACGAGAACCTGAAGTGATTTTTTTCAAATAAATGAATCATTTTCATTAAACATTCCATGTTGTATTTTTTAAGTAGCTTTCTTACACAATATAGCACTTTCTATATATACTTCATTACTGTACGCAAGTAGATTTTTCAGATATTTTTACTTTACTATTTATTTTTGTGCCGACTTTTTACTTTTACTCATTTTAACATGAATATCGGTACTTTCTACTCATTATATTTTACAAAATTGTCTCGTTACTTTAGTTTCAAATAATTTTAGTGGCGTTACCGTTGTTATTTCTCACGCCATTAATACCAAATTCAATCTAACTGGATCGGAATATACGTTGCATTTGACGCACCACTACCAGAAGACTCGACAGATTTGGCAGCAGTCATTTGCGGCAAATCATTGGGACTCGATCGCAGTAACGTTAGCACAGTATTATGTAAGGCGACATGATTGGAAATGAAGAAAAAAAGAGATCCCATAGATTCGGCAGACAAGCAGCAAAACATTCCCATCTGAGAGAGATGTTTCACATAGTAGGCATTAAGAATGACTCCTGGCAAATGTGCTGCAAATTTGAGGTATACATTTGATCACTTGCGGTCTCTCTTCCTGTCCATCCCAGACACACACACAAACACTTTTTCACTCACTCACTGTCCTACACACAATAACGTTATGACACGTTAAACATTACAAAATGTGTGTATATTTGTCCTATACACAATTACATTGTAACATGTTACACTATACAGGTCTGTATACCCTAGTTGCTCCCAAGTTCTTTAAGGGATTCAGGACAAATCCATGCACATCTACAGATTTGAGGGCATACATCACTGGCCAGTTTTTTTTTGCTGGATGTCTATTTGCATATCAATAAAAAAATTTTTTTAATGCAATACACATTGAACTTGTAATTTCTCAAACATTTATAGTACTTCGAATGTAAAAATGGTGAGCCTGACATATTGCATTTATTATTATGAGCACAGATATTTGAGCGCACACACAGCCATGCCGACAGGATTCCCCGGGCCCGGGACACAACTATACATTTAGGGTCGCCCGGTAAAAAAATATGACTATGCAAAAACGAAATTTGGGACACCCTCAGGACTGGGCCTGGGACAACAATCCCAGTTTCCCCCCCCGTCAGCGTCCCTGCACACACACATGTAGATTCCTTCAAATGTTAAGGGTAAGATTAAAGAAGAAAAACTGAATCTGTGAATTCTCACAGAATCACAATTTAATTAATGACTTGCTACTCAGTCAGAATCTTATTAACCTGGAGTCCCAGTCTCTGTCACATTAATCATATATGTGATGTATTAGGAATATTGACAGACATCTATTTAAAATGTAGGCAATGGCACATAAAGAGCCTTTTTTTATGTGTGCCTTTTTTCCACTGAAGTTTCTCAGCTTGCACTCTAGTAACATTTGTGTGGTCCAGGAAGCTTTGCATAAAAAAATGGTTGTCATTCGTAAGAGTAAATTTCCATGCCTGTTACTTTTACTTGAGTAAAGATGTTAAATCAGTACTTCTACTTTTACAAGAGCATTTATTAACACAAGTATCTGTACTTCTACTTGACTATGGGAAGTGAGTAATTTTGCCATCTCTGTTGAATGGCACCGTTCTCCAGCGCAATATCAATATTGTGGAGAACCCTGCATGACATAATTAGGTTGCAGGCCTGCTCTGGGGTGTATAGCAGTCCCTAAGACAGAGCCACATGCGCTTACCCAAGACAGAGCCACCTGCCCCTGAGCCAACCTTTACATCACTCCACTATGGTTGGTGTGTGCGTGCGCACTGTTGAACCTGCGCTCCTGCTTGTTTGTGGATTTGCAAGCGGTGTTATAAGGTACTCAGTCAGGGCATAACTTTTGTCACTTTGTTCTGTGTATTATTATAGTTTGTCTATTGTCATTAATCATTAGAATTTTTTAAAAATCTTTTAGGGGAACACTTGGGAGTATCCCTGGGCTTTATCCCGTAGGGTAACTTCCTTGTCTAAATACCTTGTCTAAATACACCAGGTTAGATCTGGGCGGTCCACCCCCTGTATTTTGGTTAGGGCACCTTGAGCGCGTGCCAGTTTAGTTTGTGTTTTCTGTTAGGTAGTTAGGACAGGTTAGGGGTGGGAGTTATATATTTTATTTCTTTGCTTTGGATCCGCTCAGCCTCTTCTCCCAAATTATTAATTTACCATGTCTAAATAAAAGTGTTTGTTTAACGGTAACATTGTGTGTCTGTCCTTGCTTGCACCCATGACTGCCTACCTCTTTCACTGGCTGCAAAGTGTCCTTGGGCAGTGGGTTGTGCCATCCCCTTTCTTAGCAGAGAGCAGTGCATAACATGCACCTTGGCATGGATTCTACGAGTCTCTAGAACTCTATTGGTCTTTATTTGGGTTGAAGTCTGGTGACTGTGAAGGCCATAGCAAAAGGTTCACTTTATTTTCATATTGATCAAACCAATTAGTGACACTTTGTGCCCTGTGGATGTGGGCATTGTCATCCTGGATGTGACCACATCCATCTGGGCCTGGTTCCCCAGAACGTTCTTATCGCTAAGTAGTCCTTAACCTCTCTCTTAACCTTATGGCACGGTTCCAGACACGTTCGTACATTAAGTATATCTTCTGTAAGTCACACTTTCGTAAGGTTGGTCTGGACCATTCGTAAGCTCTCTCTTAGCGTTGTTTTAGCTCAAGCTGCTAGTAGCCGCCACTGTGCAGCAGTCTTTAGAAATCAGTGCAGCTCAGTACAAGTCAAACTATGGTATGTTGACAATGTTGTGGCTCGACAATGATTTTATGGACATTTTAAGACTAATAATAAAATATGTTCGCAATGGATACAAGCCTATTTATGAAATTGACTTTATTTGGTATCAGAACTAATACGTGGTAATTAGCCTAGGCTATTTCGTAATGTCATTAAAGCGTTTAACATTGGCAATCACTTTTGATAATTAAAGTATGGCAAAGAATTTGGCTCTAAATGGCTAAGTTCTATAAATGGGTAAGCATGGTGGTGTCCAGTAAGCAACCAACTATGGCAGCGATCCAACGTGTCCTTGTATTGAATCAAAGACGGCGCTGGCCGTGGAGCCGTTTAGTCCATGTCAATTGTTTTATTTGGCAAAAACCTGCGCTTGCCAGGCTTGTGCAAGCTCAGCTCGTCCAGCAAAACTTCAAGTCCCTCTGACGAGAAGCTTGATGCCCTTATTTTACGTTGCTTCCCCACCCAACCGTACATCTCAGAATTTCTCCCAAATTACGTTCTCAGGAAACTATTTTGAAAACCTGAATTACGTTATATGCCAACATATTTAGGGATTTTTACGTTTGAACTGCACGTTTTGATATTAGGCTATATTTGTACCTCAATTACGTTGCTCCGGTACATTTCGTTTAGCGGGTTTATGCGAGAACATTCCATACATTCCATTGCGTTCGAAATTATTTTGCAACATTCACAGTTAAGGTTAGGTAGGAGGATACTAACGGTTAAGGTTAGGCATGAGGTTACTAACGGTTAAGGTTAGATATGACGTTACTGAGGTTAAGGTTAGAATAAAGTTTAGGGTTAACACTACAAAAACCGACAATCGCCTGTCTGCATGACGCAAGCAATGTAGAACAAAACACACACAAAGTTCCAGTCTGGATTTATACTCGCGAACACTGGCATGCAAGTCTGGGATTTATACGCCCATCCACCATTCCCGACCTCCACCCTAGCAAAAACGATGCTATTTACATGCTAAGTCATGATCTTCATATGTTCTTCTTTAACGTTATTTGAGTGTTCATATTAGTTCCCTACAAATGTAATTGACACTCTCATACATATTTCACATATTTCGGTTTTACTAAACAGTTCCCTCAGAACGTATTTCATGTGATTTAGGGCTGCCCCACCATATTCTCTATCTAACTCTCTCTTTCTGTTCATTGTAAATAGGTTGATTTATTGTAAACATTAACCAATGGCAATCAAAACCACGTTAAACAAAAGTAACTGCAGCTGATTGCCAATAAATTCTGATTGTAAAGTACCTTACCATTGAAAAAAAAGTGTATTACATCATTTTTAGAAGTCGGTAAACCCACGTCAAGAAGCGGGACAAGTGTCACAACGGGATGAGGAGGGTGGATGATTAGCAAGGGATACCCTGTTTGTCTACCAGTCACAACATATCGTGTGAACACATTACTGACAATTTGATAATTGAATTAATAGTCTATATTTATTCAATATTTTTTATATGTGTTCGGGGAACACACTTAGGAACATAAACAACTTCGGTAAGATATCTTTTTGAGTCTTATTAGCGCGTTAAGAGTGAGCGTTATCGGGGAACCGGGCCCTGGATAGAAATATTTCACCATGGGTTGAAGGTGACCACTCAAAATAACTTTATAATAAGTGGAACCAAAACATGCCAGGAAATTGCCCCCCACAGCATCTGCATTGGTTATGTTCCTCCACTCATTTATTCAGGTTTTTCCTTTAATTTGTCAACTGCCTGTAATGTTCTTGTTTGTATTAAAACCAGGTTGTTGTTTGAGTTTCTCATTGTCATGGTCACAGCTCATTTTTGTCATTTGTATGGGTATTAAATACATTTTTTCCAAATGTATTTTCTCATAGTTGAAAATGGTTTACAAATAAATTAAACATGTATAGAAGAGACAGCAAAATGGTGCTTGCATATTCTTACCCATGTGAAAATCCAACTGAAAGTTTTGACACTGTGCAAAAGTTATAATAGGGTCTGTTACAAACACAAAAACCTTGGGCAGGTTATTTCTTAATTTGTCCCAGTCTATTCTACTGGAAAGAGACATGACAGTGAAGATATATCACAGTTAACCATGCATAAGGATGATAGCAGAAGTCAGATTGGGTTAACCTCCACACACACATCTCTATTTCTCACCTGGGGAAGGGGGAGGGATCACAGGGGTGGGTATCAAGGAGTATTGTAAAATACTCCTTTAATGTAGAACAAGAAGCCAAATGACTCCACAGTGTAAATCTGAACCATCCAATTGTTTTTTTCCACCTCCACATGGGTAAAAGAAACCTGGACTCTTAGGGATCAAGATGGGCTGACATTCTGCTTATTTTCTCATCAATCTGATGTAAAATGTGTTGGAATTAGAAAGGAATATATTTTGTAGATTTTACAATAAGGGAAAAAAACAATGTTTGTTCACATGGGCACATCAAAGTTAAGGCTTTCATTACGAGACAATACGCAAATACACACTTGAACATACCAACAGGTTGCTAGATTGCGCGGGTTTGCCCACCTCCACTCTATGGTTCTGCCCAATTGGCTTAACCAGCCCGTAATTGAAATCAACATCATGTGGTCTGACTTGGGTGGTCAAGTTCTTAGGGTCTCGCAATGTACAGTACAGCTGTTACTTGACAGCTTCCATCGTCATTTACTTTCTTCCAGCACAGACCTGGCCACACACATGCCTGCATACACATGTTAGTATGCAGGCACACACTGGGCTCCTTTTGGGGAGGTGTGTGTGAGTGTTTCTGTGTGTGCAAATGATGAATGGTTCATGGGATGAGGTTGGACGTTCAGGATTGCTACGGTCTGTTCCCTCTCGCAGCACTGCCAAAAAACACTGGCATCTTCATTGAGAATGATCCACTAATCGAATCCCCATCATTCTAAACCAGGTGTGCCTTATTTTTAACTGCATATGTTCACAGCTATCCAGATATATTTATACTAATGAAATTTTGTCAGTGATTAATGTTAAATCAATTAATTTTAAGTGGGGAAAAAATATGGATATATAATTGGTTCAGAAGGCACATGCCATTTACATTAAACTCCATTCTACAGTATGTCCCAGTACTGTAAATAGGTAGTCCTTCGCCAAGCTACATTGGCCTATAGAGCATCTGCTGTTTTTGTAGTATGAAGCAGCTTGATGTATAATGCAAGCATAGCTCCTGGGCAGGATTTAGGTCAAGACCCAGTTCTTGAATACAGTATATTGGGCGCTCTTTTATTTGTGAGAGTTCTTCAGCACATCCCTTCTCAAGGTGTTCTGAATACCAAACAGCATATTTAACAAACATCCTCCACTGGAACTATTTTTCTTAGCACGGCAGCAGGCAAAATTTGGGACCACCAATGATGGTGACACCCCCATTGAGTTATAAAAAGGTTGTTTTGTGTCCTACCTTTCTTCTTGTGCTTCTTTCTCCCAAACTTTTTTTCAGAGAACCTGGTATTCCCATACAGATTTGTCTACAAACCATATTAAATAACATTCTCAAAAAACTAGTGATTATGAGCTGTGTTTTTACATGAAGCTATAGAATTCCTGATGACAATAATTGATAATGTTTTCCATTATGTCTTCAACCCTAACATTTAAAGAGGACATCCCTGAAGGAACCATTTAAAGTTGCCATAAACAAGACATTTTTCTTTGAGCTCAAATCCATGTGTCACTTCAATCACATCTATGATCTTAATAGAACCTTTGTTGGCTTCTTTGGTAAAGAAAAAGCAATATTATCCATTTTCCCCAAGCAATTCAAATATCAGTTACCTAGCTAAGAGTCATTGATGTTTCCTCAAAGCCTACCATGGTAATGCTCTCTGAAAGCTGACGTTTCATGTTGTGGGCTAGCAGCATCTGATGTGAATTTATTTCAAGATCAGAGGATTTCCTTAAGGTCACCTTTAATTGAAAGGGTCTTGGTAACCACTCAACAGTCTTCTTAACATGATGACAACAGTTAGAGACCTTATTGACAAACTGTCTCAGAATGTATTCTTGCTGATCTAACACTAGGCACCCACCTATTAATTTTGTCTTATGCGGATCCAAAAGATAAAACTAATACAAGTGCAGAACTCACACTGACAGTGAATAACGTGTCTGATCTGAGAAATAACTGCAGTAACAGTATGTTTTGCTAGATGACTAAGAAGGAATAGAGGCTAGGGAGCGCCAGAGGATTAAACCGGGGGCCAAACCATCCTTTACAAATAGTTAAGCTCATTCTATGCCTCATCTCCTAGGGGGCGGTGGAGGAGATCCAGTCAATAGTGATAAAGTGATGCTTCTCGAAAAGAACAAAGGGTTTGTTCATGGTGCCGTTTGACAACAGGTTGACTCTGTTGTCCAGGGATACCACGCAGGCACACACAGTAAGCACCAATGTGGTTGTTTTCAGACTGGTACTGGGGCCTAGAGGGACACATCCTCTTAGGCAGTTAATAATGCATGTTCTCCCCTCAACTGTGGAAACATTTGTAGACTGGAGCCTGTAATATGTATTCTGTGCGTCGGTGTCTGTGTGTTACAGTGCTTTGCATCAATTTTCATTGATAAATCGGTGTAATTTTGTATGATAAACTAATTCCAGATGTGTTTACGCGCATCCAACCCCTAGTGGAGTACCTAGCGTGATAATATTTTCTGTTCATATCAAACAGACTTTTATGCCTTATCGTTGCAACTACAGTATCAATCAGTTGGTGGACCCCAGGAAGAAAAGCTGCTGCTTTGGCAAAAGCTAATCAGGATTTGAATACATTTTGTGAACTTCATGAATACCCAACAACCAATCTGAGCCTCTGTATTTTTCCCTGTATTTTACATGTGGCAGTGCCTTGTATCATTGAGTAATGTCTTCAATAAGAATACGCAGCTGAATAATCACCCATACAGAGTCTCTATTCTTCTTCTTTACCTGTTCTCAGTGTATTTCTACACACTGATGTGCTGGGGTTGGGGGAAGGGATAGATTTGCGTCAACTCATAGCAGCTTCTTGGTTGGAAACTCCTACTGGGAATACTATTACCATCAGATCATAAATATCATTCTCATTTTGTTATTGAGAAATCTCCCTGGTGACCAACTAATCCTTTTCTTTTCTTCTCTGTCTTTAGAGATATACATGTGACTCATTAAGTCATTGTTTGCTAGTGGTGAAGATTTAGAAAAAGATCTAAACTTAAAACAACATATGTAAGCACACAAATACATCCCCGCACATGTAATGACATAAATACACACATGCACATACCCTGGATGAACCTACCAGAGGGGTGTTCCATAAAACTATTTTAGAAAACAAGCCAGGCTTATTTTCAGTGAATTCCGTTCCATAAAGCTAACTGAAAATAGTTCAAAATCAGTTACCCTGGCAACTTATGCTGGGAAACTAACCTGGTCCAGGGCAGGCTAATTGTCAGGCTAAGCCTAGCTTGATGCATAACCAGAATACCGTTAACACTGACCTGTGCTTGGAATGTGATGATATTACGTCACTCTCTGGCTTGCTGCCATTTCATATCATGTAACCACTGTCAGTCCAAAAATTAAAGCAAATGCACTTTAATAATAAATGTAATACATTTGAACATACAAAAAGTGTAACAAATGCAAAAAACTGAAGTTACATTTGTTTAGTTCGTGTGATCGTTGTACTGAATCAATTTAATGTCCATAAATAGGGAGCTCAAACCATATGTGTCGGAAGCATAATCATGGTGTGTCCTTTCATTTGTAAGGTGGTGGATGAGGTAGCGATAATCATATGCATATCATATGTTTTTTTCTGAATAATAGCGCTCATTCCAATGCATGAACTAATCGTTGTAAATTCATTTTAAAGCTAGTGAATTATACTCAAATCAAATTGTGTTGTGTGTTTAAGGAACTATTAAAATAGTTTGATAGGAAAAAAAGAGTAATGTTTTTAATAACAATTGTAAAAGATATGCAGTACAATATTTAAACTAAACTATTCCTTGTGCCGAAACCTGTGCTATGGATACATGTTCAATAGGATGTGTTTAACCCAAATATAGTCTCAAACCCTTGAATACTTGAGGCAGTATAGCCAACAACATTTGATTTGATTATAATTCACTATCTTTAAAATGAATTTACAAAGATTATTTCATGCAATGGAATGAGCGCTATTATTCTGAAACAAAAATGTTATTTTTTCTTCACTTAAATTGCTGCTGTCAAAGATAGTCATTATTCTCTCACACACAAACACACACGTCAATGTATTGTGACAAATATTGTATTTGACTTTCATTGAATATAGCAATGTACATTTCTAAGTAGTTGCTACACATTTAAACGATCAGCAATTTCTTGTCAGCCTTTCTCTTTTGTTTGATTAATTGCTGCGGTATTCCTTTTTTGGTATTCATATGTTTCGAAAAGCAAACGCTGCTCAGTCGCGGTGAATATTGCTGCTCTATCTTTCCCCTTATTTGCCATGGTAAATTGATGATGAGGTGAGATTAAATTAAGAATGGCGTGCACGAGCTATTAGCTAGACTATTTGAACCTAGTTTGAATTAGTGAGATCACATGAGCTTCAACTTACAGTTATGGAACCGATTTAAGCGCAGCTGATAAGTTCGGTTAATTCTAGTCTCGTTTTGGACTTTAATCTTTACTTTTTTAAGCGGCCTTTATGGAATACCCCCCAGCTCTCTCCCTAGCTAAAGGTGCCTACCAGCTCTCTCCCCATGAATCCGGCCTAAAATATGACTCTGCCACCTCCTTGCTGACATCACAGCCTTATTGGGACATGGTGGCCATCCACCAAGCATCCACTACTCCATCCATCCTTTGTGCGAACGGGTTAGAAGTAACCAATCTGAATTTTTTTTTAAAGTAGTCATCAGATGAGCTGCTGCTTCAGTCGTATCGGTTGAGGCATCGCTGCTACTGCTTTCTGCAGATGATGCTGATGTCTCTGTCTTTATTTCGAATAAAAAACTTTTTGAAGGGTGGCTATGTCTCATGTAATTTTTTCTTTTTTTTCTTATTTAATGTATGTTTTGCACAACCGCTAAGCTGATGCTGTCTATCCATTTTGAATTTAATATTATACATTGGCCGGCTCGACTCTGACTGGGGGGAGGGGACAAATGCACTGTGACCTGACCCAAACGCAATTCTTTATGCATATTTTTAATATTCTCTCTGTATATATTTGATCATTAACTGTTCATTTTGTTTCTGCATCCCTTCCAGGAAAATAATATATATACAAAACATGAAAAATATTTTAAAGTCTAGTCATTATCACTTGGTGCCCCCCTATTGGCTTGTGCCCCAGGGCACTCGCTCAATCCCTTCTATTGATAATCCGGGCTTGATCCTACACCTTGAGGTTTATGAGACTCCATAGGCACCAGCAGCTTCTAATAACTGTTTGCTAATTTGTAATGGCATTTTAGCAGCTGCTCTCTTAATCCAATGAATTAGTTTGGCAGTAACCTTTCTCAATATGCTTTTATCTGCACAAATCTGTCTGCTCTGAATCAGCCACAATTCTCTTCACAGTACGACGATTATGCTTAAGTTATACCTTGTCCAAGGCATTGCACTATTTGACACAGTTATGCAGCAGAGAGGTCCTTTTTCTTTCCCATATTGTTTGAAACCTTTGGCCTATAATAATGTGGAACATCCTTCTTCAGTAGTTTACCTTTAATTAGGCTGTTACGTTCTGCTCCCTTTGAGGGAAGGGGATGTCAAAACCACTGCCCACGGACACCTTGTGGTCAGAAAAAGAGGTATGGGGTCGTAGGTGCAAGGACACAGAGACAGCTTAGTACCGTATTCACTGGGGCTTTTCATTTGCCACAGTAAAATCCAGGGAGAAGAGGAGAACTGGTGGGTACCAAAGCAAAGAAATCAACAAAATTTCCCCCACCACCTTACCTGTCCTAACTCCCACACACAAATAAACTAAAATAACTGGCACACGGTCAAGGCGCCCTACCCAAACTTACAGGCGGTGGCCCAACCAGGTGTAATTAGTGTGCATATAAAAGGGAGTCCCATGTAAGGTACTCCTCACTCCCTGTGATCAAATAAGAAAAAGAAACAAAGGGTAAATGACAATGGACAATAAAAAGAACACTAAGAATTAATACACTTATCACTCAGCCTGATTTCACAAAATCCTTTCACGGATTGGCCAAAAAATTCTGTGAAAATAATTTTCTGTGGCAGTTACACGGAAGTGCATAAAAGTCTATTCACTGAATTCAGTGAGACCTTGCTGTTAACTCAATCTAAGTCTTACCCAAACCATTACCTAAACCCCTCAGAAATCTTGCTGTTAACTCCATGTAACATGAATTACATTGAAATGTATTGTTTATAAACATGGTGACAGTGAGGAAAAAAAGGATCATTTGCAACACGTTTGCATCGCGCAGGAATAGAAAACAAAATGCATCTCTGGGATGTGAGTTGCATGTTTTTTTACGCACGTCCGCCATCCCCATCCTACCTACCAAAAAAAATCTACGCTATTTACAGTCTTCTATGTCATCATGCGATTTCATGAAGGATTCCTACCAAATCATCAAATATCAGATCATATCTATAGCCTTCACACCCTCATTGACAACAAGAGTCTCAAAACAGGCTCTGTTCCTGCCAATCTTAAAGTGGCCACGGTCACACCTCTGCTTAACACTAGAACCGCCAAAGGCCGACGCCATCGGGCGTTTGAGTTTGTAATTAAAATATATCTGTGATTTTGAAAGCTACACCCTCCTCCTTCCTTGACTTTTCCTTAATATGTTTATTTTACATTATTCTGTTGTCCAATTTAAAAAATCTCAAACAGAAAGCTTTTTATCAATGATTTCCATGTTTTTTTTACCCCTAATTACTACTAAAACCGCCAAAATCCGACGCCGCCTAACGTTGGTACCCAGCCAATTATCTGGTACCCAGGCGCCTAGCAACCAAGGCGCTAAGCACCTCTCACTGAATGAATGCTTTCAATGGCTCAATGGCCAATAACCACA